>SNQJ01S0078507.1:63069-111167 GCA_010110895.2 Picea sitchensis
ATATATATATATATATATATATATATATGTACAAAATATGAATGTTAATCTAAATCCGCGAAAATCGAATGTAAATTGATTTTTTAAACAACAGTAAAGCTATTATTTAATCTTTTTTGATTTGTTTTCTTATAATGTTTATACTCAAGAAATGGAATATCAAAACTGTCTAATTGAAAACAGAAATAACAGATAGTAGAAGATGTTTTAACTACAGGAAACTTATGTATTCATTAAACTAATGAAATCAAACTAACAAACTGACCTGTTACCGCATCCAATATCTTGTTCTTTATGTGGCATCCAATCACCTTATCTGACGAGGTAAACCTATAGCAGATCCTGAAATTGCTTCAAATAATGTGAAGCGAAAATGATGGAGTTTTGAATTATAAGACACATAACAGATGCAGTCAAAATAATCTCATAATTTTACAAGCAGCCACATTAAGATAAACTTTGTTGTGAGAACTTGCGTATAAACGTTTGATCGAAATCAGAGATAAACCTCTTAATTCAAATTGAACGAATGATTACTATGTGTTAAATCTGGAACATGAAACATGGATAACATATAAACTTCTATTCTATCAATTTGTAGTAAACCATGACAATGAAAGCAATCATAATATATTTACAAATTGAAATAAACATGACTTGAAAAAAACACAATACAGAAAAGCTAAAGCTGTGATGAGTATTATATTCCATTCAAGTCTGTAAATGAAAAATCCATAGTCTTTCCCCAGGCAGAGATGATGCCATGTTTACAAAATAACATGCTTATATAGGTTCCAGGAACAAAATGTTTCTTGTTGATAATATCAAATCTGTTCCAAAAATATGGGGGATGCAACCTCCATGATTTTACTGAATAAAAATATCAACAGCCTAATCTATTTACTAAAAACATAAAGATGGTATGGTTGGGAGATCCCAAAAGTGCCTCAAATCTCCTTAGAAATCATGGGTTCCTGAAAACTAATGAAAATGAGAAGATTTTAGATGTGTTTTCAATTGTCAAAACAAGCAATTCGAATTTTTCTAACTGGCTACAGAATCTTACGATTTTGTAGCTAGTTATAATTACCACTACAATCATATTTTATTCAACAAACAAAACAAACTAATCTTTATAAGAAAGGTAATCTATTCAAACAAATCGTATATCCTAAATTGAGAGTGACAAAATCATGCTAAACTTCAAAAAGATCATACCTCAAATCATGGGATTAAAACATATCAAGCAATCTTGGAGTTTACTATTGCTGTTGCTGCCTCTACATTCTTAAAAATGACAGATCCTGTAGTTTTTTGGCATTTCTCCTTTGCTTGAGTTATGGATTGGAGTCTACTGTTCTCGCTTGTCAACAAATCCACTTAGTCTTTTAAGGATTTAAGCCGGGAATGTAGCAAAGGCACATCCGCATAATACCTGTCGATCCAGGATCGACATTCATCACACTGTGGCTGTAGGGACTGTGCATTGGCACTGACATCATTAACGGTTGGAGAATCGACCACACGAAACGTAGGTTTATCACAGAGTTGAATGCCCGAGAATTCTGTGTTACCCTTTAGACATGGAAGCAAGTTGTTTACATAGTCATAGGGTGCGTTAGGATAGAGCCCATATGAGACGGGGTCTTCTTCAGCCAAAAAACTCTCAATTTCTGAATCTGAGTCTTCACTTAATTCAATTATGTTGTTTGTGTCTGCACAAGGTTTGAATTTATTTCAAGCACATCGTGAAATCAAATGACCGGCCCTTTTATTCTTGTAATTAACATCGACGATGCCCTTTAGCTTATTCCCTGTGGGTTTTTTAACAGTTTTAGTGAAACTCTTTGGGTGTGAACCCGGATGATTGTCTGGTTGAGTAACATTAGGGTAGGTCGAGGGTTCATTATTAAGGGCAGGATCACAGGGCATGAGCTGTGGAGGAGAGGCGGTAGGTTTTACAAGGGTTTCTATGACAACAGGCTTATCAACCTATCCCAACTCACTGTTGCCAAAGCCATTTCGTAAAATAAATGCATCCCAACAATCACTTTGTAATTGAAACTGGTGCACAAGGATAATTTTTATGAGCCCATGGTGAAATAAACTCGAATCAAACCTTTGCCTCCTAAACCGTTTTCCCATCTTGTACAAACTTCTAAGCAGGAAGTAGGGCATATTCAACGTGTTAGTGATAATTCTTGTCTTGGGCTCAAGAGCATCCAAGTCTGCAAGTTGCGCAGGAAGCGCCCAAGCACAGCGCGAAAGGACCTCTATTCCGGTTACGAGTCAAGCGAGCGGGCAGGATTATAGTGTCAATGTTCTGGATCCATCCCTATGAGAAGATCGACGGTCGGCGGGAAATCGCGGTTAGCGGAGTCGCGCAGGGATTAGCACAATGGGTAGCATCTACATTCATGAAGAATATTGACCGTCCATCCAAAAGGATACGTGGTGCGCGATCATGTCATGTCAGCAGTCGGGGATTCGAGGGGCAAGAGCTCCTCGTCATTTTACATCTCGAAACCCCGAACTCCGAAATGCCGATAAGCACCCTTCAAAGCCGAGCCCACGGTCCTAGCCCCAGGTCATGATAAGCGAGCCCGGGAATGGAGGAAGCCCCCTTTTAATGACAAATCCCTCTCATTCGTTCATCTAAAGGACACGTGGCACAGATCTGAGCCTCGGGTGGGGCCTTTCGGGATTTTCCTAGCAAAAGCGCCAAAGTCATATCAATCGTCTATCCGTCGATGAAACTCGGGCTCGTTGGACTTAAAGAGGGCATGGATCTGGGCGGCCAGGATCTGCGCGCTCGGATCTATGATCAGGAGCAGATTCTGGAGGCCCCCCACCATTCTACCTTTAAGCAGAGGGGGCGGTCCAGAATTGAGCACGCAAATCTCTAATGGCCAAGATCGGGGCGCCTAAATCAACGGCTGAGGCTTCATTCTGGACCCCCCTTGCCTTTCTTCCTTTAATCAGGGGGGGTCCGGAATTGATGTGTTATTATTATGGGGCCCCTGGCCTGACGTGTCACCTTTGGTATCGCCCTCCCAGTTGCCACCTGTTTTCCACTTACCGCCTCCCTTTTCCCTTGTCATCTATCCAACGTCCCTCTCTCCTTCCACATGGAACCTCCTCATCTTGTCGTCCTCTCGTCTCCTGCCATGTGTCCCTCTTTCCCAGTCACCTCCTCCTGTACTACCGCACTCCATGCTCCTTCCTCCTCTGTCTTTTTCAGACCGCATGGCATTCCTCAGTTGATGTCACAGCTCTCATTTCTTCTTCATCACCTCCACAGTGTTCACGCCTTTAACCCCTGTCACACCCTCATCCACATCATCCATAGTGGTCCCTCGCAGCAGTCCAGCGAAGCAGCATCCAAGGAGAGACCACTCAGCTGATCCAGGTGGCACCATTAGGAGACCTCCACGTCCCAGAAGGCAGAGTTAACCGAGGCCTTCCCCGATCCCAAAAAGCAGTTATTGCGGCAGTTGCTGGTGGTTGAATATCAACTCCGCCATAAAAGGAAGGTCCGGAAAAAGACTAATTCACGTCAACTCACCTGCAGAAGGACAATTCGAAATCTGATAGCGCCTGTCATAGGCGCACGATCATCCTGAGTCTGCATGGGCAGACTGTCGGAAGCCATGCAGACGCAATTATTTAATGCAACGTCTTGTTTTTGCTGCTGTGGTGGTTTTTGAGTATATGTAGGCGTTTTCACCATTTTTGTAAGGTATCGATGGTTGAGCAGAGCTCTCGGTTGTAAAGTTTTAATGAAGCATTGTTATTCTGGTTATGCATGAACTTTTGAGATTTCTTGCCTTATGAATGCCAGTTTCTTTCATGTCTTTGTTACACTGTGTTAGAGAAGCTCGTAATTGGAGGATCCAGTCGAGCTGTAGCTATTATAGGATGATGTTGTAATGGATCACTGTAATAGTTGCGTTGTCTCTAATCAGTTCTTGTGATTTTCCCAGCGATGAGTGACTTGGAATTGGAGGATCCAGTCAAGTCCCCTTTCAGTTTCTTGAGACCCTGAACCAAGCAGATATTACATTCAGAGTCTTTCTTGTGCAAACTGCCGAAAGCCTGTTGCCCAAAGTTGTTTGTTCACCTTTATTACTAAGTCTTATACCTATTCACCCTTTAATCAACCCACTGGCTGAAGTTAGGATTCCAGACGTCCTTTGTTACTTACGTACCAGACCCAGTCCCTGAGTTAGAGTAATATCTCCTCGAGTCTTTATCTCCATTTGATCACCCCTTTATAAACAAATCGTGACATTAAACTGATGGGTGTCGGGCTCTGCTCCTGCAAGCAATCCAGGAGTGACTTCCGACGCTAACACAACAGGAAGTCAATGAAACTCATAAGCAATCGCAGATGATACAGGAAAACTAACCCAAATCTTCCTTCACACATAATGAATTGTTTCACAATAGCAAGTAGATCATGCCACCTAGGTTTTAAGGATGAGACAGGCATACCTCGGTCGCAACTAGTAACTTTCCGTGAGGTGAACATTAAAGTCCAGGGGACCTCTTCAACTTTTGCATTCTTGAACCATTTTTTCCTGACAGTTGGTAAACCCATGGCCTGGCTTAAAAACTCCTCAGTTACCTCTAACTGCATGTCACCTATCTTTGCTCTATAGCCATCGAAGGTCAATGTGAACTCTTGGGCAACTCTCAAATTGAAACCCTTAAACTTTTCAATGAACAAACGCCAATCATTCCTTTCTAAATCGTCCCTCGCATTATCATACGATAGCAAGGTTTGGATGCCATTGGGCTCGATCCTTACTATTGGATCCATGGCGATCAGAAGGGAATCAACACAGAAATCAGAGGTAGGGTTTGATAAAAAACCACAGAACCATGGCCCCGAGTTTCCATAAAACAATGCTATAACAGTTCAAACGGTAGGCAGAGGCGTTAATCACCATGCGTGGGAGCAAAATCGTGAAGCCCGAGACCATACTCGGGAGTAATGACATGTTGTACTTCATATGACACCTTGGCATTGGGTACGTATGAGGATCAGAACACTTGGAAAACCATAGTACACACATTCATAGCTTGATTACAAAGGTAAGTGCATCAAATAAAAATTGAATAATTAAAAGTTTTATGAATCAAAACTCCATTAATATCAATCGAATATTAATGAATGGAGGTCTTTCACTTATGCAACCAAGGTATGTTTAGGACCAAGGAGTTATAAACAAGGAGAACAATCATGTTCATAGAAAAAATATGACAATTCAATAATAGACCATATGAACAGTTTTCCTTTAATCAAAAATCGAAACAAAGTGTCAATTCCAGCTGCGAGTTTTCATGCTTACAGTCATGAAAACAAAAATTGAAAGGAAGATATGTAAAAAGCGACAAGTGACAAGTGTCGTTTAGTGACAATGTTCATGACGAGTAATGAAAATTTAGAGACCCTGTGTAGGCAACTTATAAACGATAGTAATTATATCACTGCTGCCAACAATGGCGACACACTAGGAGAAGCAGTTATCTCTGCCAAATGAATGAGTTCATATTAGGATAATCAGAAAAAAATTCAAATCGAAAACAACCGAAAAGATGTCTGAACATCATAATTAATTATAATGCATTCCAGTTTCAGATTACTGTTATTTTAAAGAGACGAAAATTGATGACAATCTTAACAAAAGAGAGCCATGATGTTAAAGTTAAAATCTTCAATACTGTTGATAGGGATGCTACTGCTAGCAGGCATCCATAGCCTCAACAGAGATGTCAATTAACCCACTTCGATATCGGTATCCTGTCAAGAAGTTCCAGATCAGGACGAAGGACATTTAATGTCAAAACAGAATCCATATTTGAGAATTTTATTTACCTGACATTGCTTCGCTGCCAGCGGGCCTGTTCAGTACCCCGACGAAGTTATCTTGACGTCATGCATGCATTTACCCGCTGCCAGCAGACCTGTTCAGTATCCCGACAGGTTTACAAGAACTTCCCACAACTCTCTGAAAATTTATTTAGTTTTTTAAAGATACTTAACAGAGAGGGGTGACACTGAAAATTCTAGTTTTTTAACACATCTTAGTATGTCAAAGACCTTGAAAAAATTTCTTAGCTGTCCTTCATCAAGATTTAGAAATAGTTTGTTAATAAAACCGACTTTCAAGAGCAGGGAGACATCTCTGAGTTGTTCTCTTAAGGAACAGGGACAGCGTAAAAAGAATTTTTATGGATGATCGTGAATATATTTAGTTGCAGATTGAAATCAAGAAATGCTTTTCAAACAACAAGTTATCTTCAACGTGGCTACAAACTCAGAAAAATAGCAGAATTGATGTTTAAACAACTTTCAACAGTCATTTTAGAGGGGAAATTTTTATGTTCTCTTCGTCTAAGCTAGCCCATGATGCAGGCATGTGTGTTTTGAAAGAAAAGACCGAAAAGGAAAAATCGAAACAAACCAGCAAAGAAAAACAAACAACAAACAAAACAGAAAATATTTACACAGTGTACATGGGAGTGGCATCAGGCAAAGTACCTTTTTAGAGCTTGGCCATTCACCGGAAAGGTGTCTGGCTACCCCTCTAAGTTCTGTAATCGGAAAGAACTGGGACCCAATTTCTCAGCAATTAAAAATGGTCCTAACCACAAGTTCTGAAACTTAGTATGCTCTCCTTTTCCCTCATGAGGTTTGTCCCATTTTAGGACAAGGTCACCTACCTCAGAATTTATGTCAGAGGCAGAATTGGAATCAAACCAGTTTTTAACAACGAGTTGATGTTGATCCAATTTTTGTTTTGCTTGAGCCCTCACTTCTTCCAATTTTAACAAAGAGTTAATTCGACTCTCCAAAGGGGGACAATATTCTTCCTGTACTTTCTGCGATAACTGCAGAGATGGAAGAAGGACATGTGGTAGAAGAATCGCTTCCCTGCCATAAATGAGGAAGAAAGGTGATTTACCCACAACAGTTTTAGGAGTTACTCTATCAGCCCAGATCGCATTTAACAATGCGTTATGCAAATTTTTATGGTTTTCGGAGACCGTTCTCTTGATAATTTTGATCAAATTTTTATTAGTTGATTTTGCCAGACTGTTGCCTTGGGGGTAATAGCTGGTAGAATACTTTAACTTAATTCTTTCTCTAGAGCCAAATCACTCATTTCAAGAGATGAAAAATAAGAAGCATTGTCAAATACCAGGTATTCAGGGATACCGAAAAGAGTAACAATATCTGAATTCAAGAAGGATATTACTTGGTTGGTATTTACAACTTTTAATGGGGCAGCCTCGAACCACCTGGTGAAGTAATATGTGGTTGTTATGATATATTTATGCTGCTACGAGGATGGTGGATTGATTGGGCCTATAATATCCAAACCCCACTGCTGAAAATGGGAGTCTACCGAAACTGGTTGCAAAGGGAAAGTTGGTTTCTGTATCCGTCCAGATGCTTTTTGAAAAATTATACACTTGCGACATAAAGCATGAGCGTCTTTAAAAAGGGTAGGCCAATAATAACCTGCTCTTAATAATTTATGGGCAGTGGTGTCTCCACCGAAATGTCCACTTGCTTCCCCTGCATGTAATTCCAGTAAGACTTTTTCTGCTTTATCTTTCTCAAGACATCTCATTAGTACTCCATCAAAATTTTGACGAAACAAAATACCATTAATCAGCTGAAAAGAAGCATATTTTAATCTTAGTGCTCTCCTTTTTGTGGGATCAAGGTGGTGGGGATTTGATCCCTGTATAAGACAAAATTTTATGTCATCGTACCAGGGACTAACAGGGTTTTGTGCACAACAGATTTGATTTTGATAGTGTTGTCCTGGATTTAACATATCATTTTCCTCTTGCTGTCCTACAGCTGAATCAACGACCAATTTGCATAAACCTTGGCTTCTTCCAATTTGTGCTCAGGTGATTTCTATGTCATATTCTTGCAAGGATGTGACCCAGTTTTCCCTTTTTTCGCCTAGTTCTTTCAGTACTAACAGATTTCTGACAGTCGGGTAAGGGACAATGATTTTCATCCTAGATTTCAACAGATAAGATCAGAAGTGCTTTACTGCTTTGAAAACAACATAGGCTTGTTGATCTACTACTGGGTAATTAAGTTCTACCCCTTTGAAGGTTGAACTCATAAAGGCGATTGGGACCTCATTGTTTTCAGTGTTCTTTTGAGTTAGGACGGCATCGTAGGATCGGTCGGAGGAAAACGTGTAGAGGGTGAAGTCTTGCGAAAAGTCAGGGCTCATTAGAGAAGGAGTGTCTATTATGGCCTTTTTTATTGAATCAAAAGCCTGGATTTCTAAAGGTCCCCAATGGTATTGTACATCCTTCTTTATTAGGTTTTGTAATGGTCTCACCATTTCTGAAAAGTTGGGGACGAATCTCCTAACAAAGTTTATATGACATAAGAAAGATTGCATGGACTTTTTTGACGAGGGAGGGGGCAGTTTTGAAATGAATTGAGTCCTTTCAGGGTCGATAATCATCCCTTCGCTCGATAAAATGAATTCAAGGAGCTTACCTTGTTCTACTGCGAAGATAGATTTTTTAGGATTCAAAGAAATGTCGTATTTACGACATTGCTGTAGAATGGATCTTAAATGAGCTAGATGATCTCCTTTATTTTTCGAGAAGACAGTGACGTCATCTAGGTAAAATACTACATATTGATTGATTAAGCCTCGGAAAGCGATGTTCATCGCTCTCTGGAAAGTGGCACCGAATTTTATGAGTCCAAAGGGCATCTTTCTATAAGCGTAGGTGCCCCATGGAGTATGGAAGGTGGTTTTGAGTTGGTCTGGAGGAGACATCAGGACTTGGTTATATCCTGAAAAACCATCCAACAAGGATAATCTTTCAGAACCAGATACCTGTTGAAGCATCTGTTCCATGGGAGGGACAAGGTAGTTGTCTTTATCAGACGCTTGGTTAAGATTTCGAAAATCGACACATAGTCAGATTTCACCACTCTTCTTTCTGACAGGGACAAGATTAGAGATCCATTGTGTGTGCCTAACTAGGAAAATTATCTTAGCGTTCAGGAGTTTGTTTAATTCCTTCTTGACCATTGGTTCAAATTTTGGGTGCGTTTTCCTTAACTTTTGTTTTTGGGGTTTCATGGGAATAACATGTTGTATGATGTTATGATCAAAGGTTTTTAGGCCGTCGTATGTCCAGGCAAAAACATCTTTGAATCCTTAAACAACTTAATAAATGCTACTTTTTCTTACTCAGAACACCCCAACCCTAAATTAATGCGCTGTGGATTGTCTTTAGTTCCCAAATTTACTTTTTCATGCGTCAAAGAGGAACTATTCGTTTTACAGTTCACTGATTTTCTGAACTTGTCATGAAGATCATAATTTTTTTCTAATCTAACTACAGATTTTGGGATAGATTTTACCATGTCTGATGAAGATTATGGGGGTCTCGGATCTAGTATTACCGTAAAGTCACGAAGATTTTCGTCATGGGTACCTTCGTCGATCATCGCACCTTGGAAAGTTTCTTCCATATGCAAAAAACTTATAATCTGTTGATCGTCATCGAAGACTCTCCAATTCGTGATCTTGTCTGGGATGGACGGTCTGAACAACTGTTCGACGGAAAATGCATTCGGAGATAAGCCTTCTGCAGGAAAAAGTTTTGAAGCGACATTAGCTAGCAAATCATCTTCCGAATTATTCAATCTAGGAATAGAATTTATGTTAAATGAAGAAAACTTGTTCATCAAATTCCATACCTCAGTTTGATAGCTTTTAAGGTGCGGAGATAAACAATGGATAGAATTTTTTACCTGTCTAACCACGATTTCCGAATCACCAAAGACAGTCAAATTTTGAATGTTCAGATCTAATGCTTTTCTGAGGCCTTACAAGAGTGCCTCATATTCGACGGTATTGTTCGTACATTCGAATTCTAACCGACAAGCAATCGAAGTCTTATTACCTGCTGGATCGATGAGCACTCACCCTGCACCAGCTCCTTCTTTGGATTTTGACCCATCAAAGTAAAGAGACCATATTTGATTGTCGTCGGTTGCATGTGACCACTGAGAGGAAGTTGTTGGCTGCGTATATGTCATAACTTTAGATTGTTGTTCCGGGTCAGTGATGGTAGAAGTTTCGGCCACGAAATTGCCGAAAAAATATCCATACCTTGTATTTCAGGCGAATTGGCAGAAGGAGTGAATGGTTCATTGGGATCATTTAAATTAGTCACCGTGAACTTTAGATAACGTTCATGATTTACCTTGATCTTGTTGGGTTTTCCATTCTCGGGCAGCCACAAGTGAGACCAATCCGACCCAAAATAGCCATGTAATTGTTCCGACCAGTCTCTACTTAAAAACAAACCATAAACTTCTGGAATATCTACAACAATAATATCAATCACTTGATGAACTTTAGGATTAGACGACAATCTTATAAGCACATTTCTTAATTCGCCTATCACTTTAACACTAGTTCGATCAAGCTGGATGGTTGAACTTCGACATTAATCTTTTGACAGACAGACCAAGGCATTATGTTAGATGACGCACCTGAATCTACCATATAGTTATGTACATTCCTATTGAAAATATCAAAAGTTAACAAAAATGGAGAGACATTTCTGCGAGTATTAACGATGGAAATTTGTTGCTTTTTACTTGCAGCCTCTGAAACTGGTTTATCTACATTTGTTACATTATTAACAGAAAGGTATCCTTTATCATGAGGCTCGGATGTAGTTTTGGTGGATGCCTTCTGAGGAATTTTGGGGCTATTTCGAACACCTTTGTTGTTGTTCGGATTGTTCTCTGCCATATTCTGCAACATTTTTTTCACAAGAAAAGGGAATTCTAATAATTCGTAAACATAAATGTTAGCGCTAAGTTTTTTTAGATCTTCAATCAAATCATAATCTAAACTTGGGTTTACTGAATTCTGTTTAGTCTCAGTTGATTTAGACTATTTTTGAGGCAAAGTCGTTGTAATTTCGGAAGAAGGCTTATTTGTTGTCTTGCTCCTAGTATTGTAAGGATGCATTGTTTCGAAATTAGCTTGAAAAATGCTATCTGAAAAATGTCCGAAAATATTCGGAGAGGATTCATCTTCTTCTATCGTCTCTTGTTCAAATACTTCTTCAGGAATCTCGGGAGGGATCAAGTTATCGTGTGCTTCTAGGATCGTTTGAATAACGAATTGCAGGCTTTCTAGATTTAGGCCTTCAATATTTGAATTAGGTCGGTTGGTGGGAAAAGGCTTCCTAAAAGGGGGTTTGTAAGGCCCTTTTCTTGAAGAAGCTTCTTCGGCCGACCTTTTCAAATCTATAACTTGGTTGGACAATTTTTGAACGACTTTCTGTAAGTTTTCTAAATCCGAACTCTCAGGTTGAGCTTTGTTTTGGGAAGGTCTAGGAAGGATTTCAATTTTCTTTTTGGAAGATGAACTAGTCTCTATCTGGTTGCTAATAGTGTCTTTTAAACTGAGAATGTCTTTCTCGATCTGACTAGCCTCTTCGAAGTCTTCTAACAATGTGTCTTTCTTAGATCGCTTTACCCAAATGGCTATGTTTTGATGTAATGCTTTCGTGTAGTATGCGATAATAAGGTTCTCAGCAGGCATTGAATCCGTAGGGATTCGGTTCTTTAGTGTCAAGAACCTTTGATTAAAGTCTTTGATCTTTTCTTTGGGGTTTATTTTTAAACTAGAAATCTCCATGACTAGAACTTCCAGAGACTTGTCGTCTTCGAACTTCTCAAGGAAACATGATTCAAATTTATCCCATGACACGATGGTGTGGGGTTGTTGGGCAAAGTACCAGGTAGAGGCATTGCCTTCAAAGGTGTAGGGAAACAATCTATAGACTACGTCTTCATTCTCAACACTACAGAGTCTAATGGCTAACATAAACTTTTTGATGTGATCTTCAACGATCTGTTTGGAATCTGGGTCAAATTTAGGGAGCCATTTTTTCGGGTGTTTGGGAAAAGAATGTTGAGGCCCAGGTATGGCCACTGCGTCTTGGTCAAGCCAGGGTCTGGCAGGATTGTTTGGATTGGCCATAGGTGTGGGTGGTGTCGAAGGCTGGGATGAGGAACTTCCTTCGTCAGAGGATTCTTCTCTAGAAGAAGAAGGAGATGAAGGAGGTGGTGATGGTGGAATACCAGATCCTGAGTGAGGATTGGATCTGTAGGGTTTAAGGTAAGGTCAGTACCTCCAAGTTGTTCTCTGATATCAGATAAGTCTAATGGTTGATTCAAAGGTTAGTTTGGTTGTCTGATGTGGGCTAAGGCATTGTGTGTTCTTATGAGAGATTGCCGAACAATCTCTTGTATGTCACCACCCATAGGGTTTGGAGTTACTGGTTCAACTGTGATCCGTAGATCGTCATTTGATGTGGTTGTTGTTTGAGGGACAATGTTGTCGTCTGAACGACTTCTAGTTACTATAGGTGAGCGGGTAGGTGGGGGAGGATTCTTATGACCTCCTCGTGCCATTAATAGTTTTCAAGCCCTCCTTCTAGCGCCATTTGTTGACGGGCGAAATTGACCGCTCGTCAACTGGAGGAGTGAATTCGGTCCGGGGTTGTCTAATTAACCCAATTTGTTTGGATTAATCCACTCCGAAGGGTTTAGCGGCTCCGTTGGCCGATCTAAGTCCTAAAGAAAGCGAAAAACAAAACTAAAGAAAATGCAATAACTTAATGAATAACAATCGCTGAAAACTATATACAGATCTAATATATATTTACAGTTTAACTAACTAATATTTATAAAACAACTCTACTTATCATATGTACAATATATACAAATGATTCTATTTCTAATATAATATGTACAAAATATGAATTTTAATCTAAATCCGCGAAAATCGAATGTAAATTGATTTTTTAAACAACAGTAAAGTTATTATTTAATCTTTTTTGATTTGTTTTCTTATAATGTTTATACTCAAGAAATGGAATATCAAAACTGTCTAATTGAAAACAGAAATAACAGATAGTAGAAGATGTTTTCACTACAGGAAACTTCTGTATTCATTAAACTAATGAAATCAAACTAACAAACTGACATGTTACCGCATCCAATATCTTGTTCTTTATGTGGCGTCCAATCACCTTATCTGACGAGGTAAACCTACAGCAGATCCTGAAATTGTTTCCAATAATGTGAAGCGAAAATGATGGAGTTTTGAATTATAAGACACATAACAGATGCAGTCACAATAATCTCATAATTTTACAAGCAGCCACATTAAGATAAACTTTGCTATGAGAACTTGCGTATAAACGTTTGATCGAAATCAAAGATAAACCTCTTAATTCAAATTGAACGAATGATTACTATGTGTTAAATCTGAAACATGAAACATGGATAACATATAAACTTATATTCTATCAATTTGTATTAAACCATGACAGCGAAAGAAATTATAATATATTTACAAATTGAAATAAACATGACTTGAAAAAAACCCAATACAAAAAAGCTAAAGTTGTGACGAGTATTATATTCCATTCAAGTCTGTAAATGAAAAATCCATAGTCTTGCCCCAGGCAGAGATGATGCCATGTTTACAAAATAACATGCTTATATAGGTTCCAGGAACAAAATGTTTCTTGTTGATAATATCAAATCTGTTCCAAAAATATGGGGGATGCAACCTCACTGATTTTACTGAATAAAAATATCAACAGCCTAATCTATTTACTAAAAACATAAAGATGGTATGGCTGGGAGATCCCAACAATGCCTCAAATCTCCTTAGAAATCATGGGTTCCTGAAAACAAATGAAAATGGGAAGATTTTAGATGTGTTTTCAACTATCGAAACAAGCAATTCGAATTTTTCTAACTGGCTACAGAATCTTACGATTATGTAGCTAGTTATAATTACCACTACAATCATATTTTATTCAACAAACAAAACAAACTAATCTTTATAAGAAAGGTAATCTATTCAAACAAATCGTATATCCTAAATTGAGAGTGACAAAATCATGTTAAACTTCAAAAAGATCATACCTCAAATCATGGGATTAAAACATATCAAGCAATCTTGGAGTTTACTATTGCTATTGCATCCTCTACATTCTTAAAAATGACAGATCTGTAGTTTTTTGGCGTTTCTCCTTTGCTTGAGTTATGGATTGGAGTCTACTGTTCTCGCTTGTCAACAAATCCACTTGGTCTTTTAAAGATTTAACCCAGACTGTAGCAAAGGCACATCCGCATAATACATGTCGATCCAGGATCGACATTCATCACACTGTGGCTGTAGGGACTGTGCATTCGCACTGACAACATTAACGGTTGGAGAATCGACCACGCGAAAGGTAGGTTTATCACAGAGTTGAATGCCCAAGAATTCTGTGTTACCCTTTAGACATGGAGGCAGGTTGTTTACATAGTCATAGGGTGCGTGAGGATAGAGCCCGTATGAGACGGGTTCTTCTTCAGCCAAAAACCTCTCAATTTCTGAATCTGAGTCTTCACTTAATTCAATTGTGTTGTTTGTGTCTGCACAGGGTTCGAATTTATTTTGAGCGCATCATGAAATCAAATGACCACCCCTTTTATTATTGTAATTAACATAGACGTTGCCCTTTAGCTTCTTCCATGTGGGTTTTTTAACAGTTTTAGTGAAACTCTTTGGGTATGAACCCGGCTGATTGTCCAGTTGAGTAACATCAGGGTAGGTTGAGGGTTCATTATTAAGGGCAGGATCACAGGGAAGGAGCGGTGGAGGAGAGGCGGTAGATTTTACAAGGGTTTCTATGATAACAGGCTTATCAACCTGTCCCAACTCACTGTTGCCAAAGCCATTTCGTAAAATAAATACATCCCAACAATCACTTTGTAATTGCAACTGGTGCACAAGGATAATTTTTATGAGCCCATGGTGAAATAAACTCGAATCAGACCTCTGCCTCCTAAACCGTTTTCCCATCTTGTACAGACTTCTAAGCAGGAAGTAGGGCATATTCAACGGGAAGTCAATGAAACTCATAAGCAATCGCAAATGATACAGGAAAACTAACCCAAATCTTCCTTCACATGTAATGAATTGTTTCACAATAGCAAGTAGATCATGCCACCTAGGTTTTAAGGATGAGATAGGCATACCTCGGTCACAACTAGTAACTTTTCGTGAGGTGAACATCAAAGTCCAGGGGAGCTCTTCAACTTTTGCGTTCTTGAACCATTTTTTCTCGACAGTTGGTAAACCCGTGGCCTGGCTTAAAAACTCCTCAGTTACCTCTAACTGCATGTTACCTATCTTTTCTCTGCAACCATCGAAGGTCAATGCGAACTCTTGGGCAACTCTCAGATTGAAACCCTTAAACTTTTCAATGAACAAATGCCAACCATTCCTTTCTAAATCGTCCCTGGTGTTATCATACGATAGCAAGGTATGGATTCCATTGGGCTTGATCCTTACTACTGGAGCCATGGCAATCAGAAGGGAATCAACACAGAACTCGGAGGTAGGGTTTTATAAAAAACCACAGAGCCATGGCCCCGAGTTTCCACAAAACAATGTTGTGACAGTTCAAATGGTAGGCAGAGGCGTTAATCACCATGCGTGGGAGAAAAATCGTGAAGCCCGAGACCATACTCGGGAGTAATGACATGTTTTACTTCATATGACACCTTGGCATTGGGTATGTATGAGGATCAAAACACTTGGAAAACCATAGTATGCACATTCATAGCTTGATTACAAAGGTAAGTGCATCAAATAAAAATTGAATAATTAAAAGTTTTATGAATCAAAACTCCATTAATATCAATCGAATATTAATGAATGGAGGTATTTCTCTTATGCAACCAAGGCATGTTTAGGACCACGGAGTTATAAACAAGGAGAACAATAATGTTCATAGGAAAAATATGACAAATCAATAATAGACCATATGAACAGTTTTCCTTTAATCAAAAATCGAAACAAAGTGTCAATTCCAGCTGTGAGTTTTCATGCTTACAGTCATGAAAACAAAAATCGAAAGGAAGATATGTAAAAAGTGACAAGTGACAAGTGTCGTTTAGTGACAATGCTCATGACGAGTAATGAAAATTTAGAGACCCTGTGTAGGCAGCTTATAAACGATAGTAATTATATCACTGCTGCCAACACAACCTGCAACTGTTAGCATATAACAGTTTCTTCTGGAAAATACCTGCACTTATAATTCAACAAATTAGAACAACGAGTGACAAGATCATATAATGATGTTTGGAAATTTACTGATTTGAAAAGGGTCTTTGCAGGTACAGAATGATCCCATCATGTAACGGTGTGAACTGTATAATGATTCAAGAGATATCGTGTGACACATGCGAATTATCAGTCCATGATTTATGTAGTCATAACAAAATCAGGGTGGCTGGCGCTTATCATGGCATGATTATATTAGCACTACGGGAATAATGTTATTCCAGTAGCGCTATTAATAACTTGGCATAATTTTGAATTTGCAAGATTCAAATAGGCATATGAAGTGACACATCTTGTAAAACCATGTCTTAACTCCCCAAATTTAAGGAAATTATTCAAAAATATAAAAATGTGAAACATAACAAACTGAAAACAAGATTAAAATCAAATGAAAGAAAACAATGAAGTGCAGGTAGGGCAGGTTTAGGATTAGAGTTTCTCACTAAATCAAAAGAAAAATTAGAGACTAACAGGATGTGTGACAAGCAATTCACACAGAGGTCAACACTGACTGAATAGTTCGGATAGCGGGTGTATCGGCTTCTCAAGAAAACATCATCGACTTTGGGTCTCAGAGCTGCATGAGTCATACAAAGATCAGACGTAGCGATCCCTCGGTTCAGACAACGACAGCCGAATGGAGGACGAACCCCCATCACGGCTCAATTCTTGGGTTAAATTGCATTTGTCTGGGCCGACACATGTCCCCCGTGAGGCTGCATGTGCTTCATCAACATGCGTTCCCTTTTTTCACATGTTCCCCCTTCTAGGAACTTAGGATAGAAACATACATTTCACATAGCTTTTGGAATAATAATAAATTATTATTCCCAAGGACTTAAGCTCCTAAGCTTAGCTCCTCTTTCCAATATTTTAGCCCCTTTTCCCTTACCAACCTTGTGGAAACTTATTCCCCCATCACTCTTTCTTTATGGTCGGTC
Organism: Picea sitchensis; assembly: GCA_010110895.2. NCBI lineage: Eukaryota > Viridiplantae > Streptophyta > Pinopsida > Pinales > Pinaceae > Picea > Picea sitchensis. The sequence continues at coordinate 80,240 of SNQJ01S0078507.1, forward strand.
TGCACGCAATGATGTTCATATATTATATTAATGATCTGCATAATTACATATACAAAAAATCATGCTTCTGGCCTTAATACTTAGGCTCTCTGACCTAATAAACACATAAGCCCACCAGCTTATCAATACTTGGCTCACCGGCCTACAAAACATTATTTACAATTCATAAACATGATTACAACATGGATCGTTCTTGGGGATATTACAAAGTAAAGTCATGGAAGTAACCTAGAGGCTCCAGCCAGTGCAAGATGAATCTTGCACACTTTTTGAGGAAATTGAAGGACGAGGTGCAGAACTAGAACAAATGGTCACCACAGTGGAACAACGCTTGGAAGGACCTGTGACCGATAAAGTTATTCAGGAGTTCATCAAGCTGAAGGCTCTAGCGAAGCAGTAGGTCGAAGCAGCTCGAGCCAAGCTCGAGGCCTTCTAGGCAGAGCTACCCAGATCAGAGTGACTCAAGACGAGTCACAGGTGAGTGTTGGGGGCCTATTGGCCCTTGACCAAGTTTTGGAGAACCTTGGTCATGTTTGACCATTTTTGGGACTTCAACAGGCTAGTCGAAGGCAGAGCGCAAGGAGAAGTGGATATTGCGGGATCTCGCCCCCTCTTTACGGATTTTTGGGTTTAGGGTTTATGTAATGGGTATGGGATGTCAACCCATGGGTTAACCCATGTTTAGGCACCTTTTGTAAAGTATAAATAGAAAGATAGACAATGTAAGTAACAATGTAATAAGATGCTATGCTAAGTGTAAGTAATGTAAGTAAGAGACATACATGTGTTGTGATAAGTGCGAATAGTTGTGAATTCTTCATGCATACTGTGTGTTGAGAACTTGCAGAGCTATGTGCAAGTGATTGTAAGAAGGCTATGTGTTGTACCAAGCTTGGGGAAGGAGGATCTCGGGAGGTGCGTGAAAATCTCCTGTTTTATGTGAAGCTAGTTAGTGGCTCTGTGCATGTAACGAGATTGACAGAAGACAATAAAGAAGAAGAAGAGTTTGTGGACGTAGCCCCACACTGGGGTGAACCACGTATATCATGTGTTGTGGTTGCTTTGTGCATTATGGATGTTATGTTGTTGATGTGATTTATTCTTAGTGTTGTAATCTGTATGTTAGATGCAAATGATGATAGTATCTTAGTGCTTATGCTGTGAATAAATGCTAGATCTGGTCTATTTCTATATGCTTAGTGCTTGGATGTGTTAAATCTTGTTGAATATTGTGATGTTCTGTGATTAAGGGTTTCTTCCTGCGATGTGAATAAGGGTTGAATACTAATGAATGTTAACTGCTAAGTGCTTTGTTAAGTATCATGATCACAAATATGTGTCCCAGCTAGGTTGTAGACACTTGAGTCCTACAACCACCCATGCCTCTACCTCGGGTGAGACTTCATCTTCTTCGCAGGTGTTGCCGAAAGGGCCAGTAGTTAGGGTTTTGTTCATGCGTTGTTGAAGCGTTGAATAGGGAGAGATGGAAATGGATAGTATCCTAATCTCTCTAAACATCAGGGAAGGGATAAGAGAATTCCTCAACCTAATATATTTGGGGTGTACAAGGGTCCAAATTCTAGATTACGAAGGTGTACCCTTCCATTGCAGAAGATGCCACGAATATGGACTGCAAAAAATCCATTCGAGGGCGCTCTGGACACCTTACACACGAAGCCAACAGTCCTGGCCGTGATCGACAGGAGGCCACCAGGGGAAAATATACCTCTTTAGTTCCAAACTCGGTGGGGACCCATTCCCCCACCTCGACATCTCTCGCGGTCTCCTCGACAACTGAACAACATGTACCGACCAAGGATTCTTTGGATCTCGTTCTGATAGTTGGAGATGAGGCGCACCCAGAATGAAGTTCGAAGAAATCACCTCAACATCTAATTGAAAACTTCTTAGGTATGTAGCAACTTTCTATTCCCTTCCCTGTAAATGATATGCTAAATGCATTCAATTTTCTTTTAAGAGACTGCATCCCCTCCCCTCAGATCCTCCCCCTAACAAACACTATCTCCATAAACCGTCATTTCACCTCTTCCTCCCTCCCTTCACCATTGTTGGTTGATTCTCCTCCTCAGGAGGCTTCTCCTCCTGACTCCCCAATTTCTTGGTCTTCTAAGGAACCCTCCTCCGAGGGATCTGAGGATTCGATCATCCACTTCCATCTCTGCAACAGATCGATCTCTATTCCTACCCTAGACTCCAAAGGACTAGGCCCTACTCCAGAACGATTGAAAAAAAAAGGGATGAGGTAGGTCATCCCATCTCTCTTTAGCACAATCTTGCGCACTAATGGACATTGGTTCAATCCGGCAACGGTCTCTCCTCGAGGCTCTTAGAGAAGCAAAATCCCCTGTAGGGGTTCCTCCATGAAACTCCTTTCTTTTAATTGCAAGGGTTTAGTGAGCCTCCACAAAAAATCCGCTCTGAAGAGGTTGGTATCACTGCATCAACCTGAAGTTGTTCTCTTCCAAGAAACCCTAGCAGATGAACTTTCGGCCACTAAAACACTCTCTACTCTCTTCTCGAGATGGGATTTCCTAGGTTTGGATGCCTGAGGAAGGTCGAGAGGTCTAGCCATCGGATGGTGCTCTAAAAGAATAAAGCTCTTAAACTCCTGGGCTTATGACTCCTTTCTAGGGATTGAGTTACAAGTGGAAGGACTTGGCTTGGAGATCAAAATAATCAATGCTTATGGGCCACACACAGACATGATCCCATTCTAGAACAATTTTTTTAGCAAGGAGTTTCTGAAGACGGAATATCTAATAATTGGTGTTGATTTCAACTTCTCCTTAGGGGAAGCAGAAAGTTGGGGTCCCTCGACACACCCAGACCCCCAAGCAAATTTTTTCAACCATCTATTGGCTTCCAAAGGCTTTATTGATATTGCTCCAGTCAAAATGCTCCCCTCCTGAAGGAATTTGAGGGTTGGGGAGGTCCATGCTGCCAAAATATTAGACCGTTTCTTGATTATTGAATTGATGTTGATGCTTCCTTTCCAATACCACCAATGGATTGGAAGCAGGGGGGAATCAGATCACTCCCCAGTCTGGTTTGTAGTTGAAGGGGGGGGGGAGCTGACATCCCCTTTCAAATTAAATTCCACTTGGCTCAAGGATGAAGGATTTCAAAAATTGGTAAAATCAAATTGGACCCCTTTACATGATACAATTGGAACATCAACAACGATCCAATTCATGGATAATTTAAAAAAAATCAAAAAATTGGTCACTCCCTGGGAAAAATCAAAACAAAAAGAAGAAGAGAGTGAACTCAAAAGTATTGAGGACCAGTTGGAGGTGATTTAGCAAGACATTGAATCTGGGTTCTCCACAGAAGCTTTGCGAGAAAACTTGAGGAGCCTAGAGGCAAGACGCGGGAAAATAATGGCAGACCAAGAAGTAACCTGGAGACTTAAAAGTCGAGCAATTTGGCTAGCGAATGGGGACGAGAACACCAAATTCTTCCATGCCTTTTCCAAAGGATGAAAATTTGTCTACACAATTTGGAGCCTAAAGGATCAAGAGGACAGAATAATCACCTCCTTTGAAGGGCTAACAAATCTGGGAAAGAGCCATTTCCATACCTTATTCAAAGGGGACGAAAGGGAAAACATAGTCGACATCATAAAAATGCCCCTCTACTTTCCCATCTTTGTGGATGAGGAAGGAAATCGAGACCTCTATGCATAAGTCACTGAAGTTGAAATCAAAGAAACCCTTCAAATATTTCAAAAGGATAAAAGCCCAGGTCCAGACGGATGGTCAATCAAATTTTATCTAGGCTTCTTCGATTTGATCAGAGGCAATATTCTTAAAGTCATTGAGCAATCCATAATAAATGGCAGAATACACATCCCCCTAAACACCACATTTATAGCCCTCATTCCTAAGGTGAAGGATCCTCTCTCCTTTGATGATTTCAGACCCATCTCACTCTATAATTGCATCTACAAAATTATAGCCAAAGTTATAGCCTATCAGTTGAAGCCTCTCCTCTCAACCTCCATTTCAAAAGAAAAGTTTGAGTTCCTTGAAGGACGTCAAATGCACGAAGCAATAGGAGTCACTCAGGAAGGACTTCATAGCCTCAAGACCACAAAATCCAAGGGTACCATCATAAAGATCAATCTCTCAAAAGCCTTCAATAGGGTAAATTGGTCCTACATTAGGCTCCTTCTCACTCACCTTGGGTGCGAGGTTCCATTCATTAAATGGACAATGACCTGCATTAGTTCAGTTTCCTTTGAGGCCCTCATCAATGGAGCATCCTCACCCTTCTTCACCTCTGAAAAAGGTCTATGCCAAGGTTGTCCACTTTCCCCACTACTCTTCCTTCTAGTGGTTAAGGGCCTGAGTAGGGCTATAGCTAATGTGGTAAGAACAGGGGACTTCCAAGGAATTCAATTAATCATTGGTCTAAGAATCACACATATACTTGTTGTGGATGATGTCCTCATCTTCTGCAGTGGTCCAAGGCGGTATGCAGAAGTTCTAGCAAAAATCCTATCCCTTTTTCGCTCAGTTATAGGTATGAAAATAAATTTCCAAAAATCTACTCTCTCATTCTTAGAAATGGAAAGAGAGGAAGAAGAAATATATCGAAGGCTCTTTCCTTTTACAATCCATGATTTCTCAGAAGGCCTAAAATACCTAGGGTTTCACCTGAAACTGAATAATTATCTCAAAGAGGATTGGAAATGGATGATTTCAAAACTGGAAAAAAGATTAATTGGATGGAGCTTTAGGTGGAACTCAAGGGCAGGAAGACTAACTCTAACCAAAAAAGTTCTGGAATCCATCCCAGTATACTAGATTTCACTAGCTTGGATAACGAAAGGAACACTGGAAAATATTAGAAGGGTATGCTCCCATTTTATCTAGTCGGGCTCAAGGGACAAGTTCACTCAGCCATGGGAAAAATGGGACCATCTTGCCCCGCCAAAAGCTTTGGGAGGTTGGGGACTCAAAAATATATATTTGTTTTCCATGGCTCTGGCGACAAAAATGGGGTGGTGCCTCATCTCAAGAAACAATCTCTGGTCTCTAGTAGTCACCCAAAAATACATTTCACTAGATACACTTGAATACTGGATCATATCTCCAAACAAGACCTTCAAACAAAGATCGATTTTCTGGAAAGCTTTAGTCTCCTCCTTTTTAGCGGTAGGGGAAGGACTGGCCTAGAGAGTAGCCAAAGGAAATCACTTTCGCATTGGGGCGGACCCCTGGCCGGGAAGTGGAAACTCTCACATCCTCCCATTGGATTTAATCAATTATCTCCACAGGAAGAACCTCTTCCTCCTCTCCCACCTAGACGACCCCAACACAACTACCCTCTGGCTTCAAGGATGAAAATGTGTGGCCAATGTGGGGCTTTTTGGAGCTCTAGAAACTCAATATAATAATTACATCACAAGACTATAGGTCGGTCACATAAGACTCACTTACAAAGAGGACGAGTTGGTTTGGAAAAAAGATCCTTCGGGAACATATACCCCAAAACTTGGATACATTTCCTTAAACATGGACCTATTCCAACAAAATCCAAGTTAGTGGTGTAGGGGACTTTGGAAATTAAAATGTCCACAAAACTCCAAAATCTTCTTTTGGGCGACTTTAAACGAAAAATTCTCAACCTGGGAAAACCCGAGAAAGCGTCAGTTCAAAGGACCTGGAATATTTCCCCTCTATCAAAATGAAAACAAAACAACTCACCACTTGTTCATCTCCTACCCCTTTACAATGAGAGTATGGATTGAAGCCTCAGCAAGTCTCAGCCAGAACTGTACATGGGGAGGTCCCATTTTGGAACAGGCATGGGAAGCTTGGACCCATGATCCGAGATTCAAAGAGCTTAAATCTCTTCCCCCAATCATCAATTGGGGCATATGGCTGGCACGTAATGCAACAATATTCAAAGACAAATATCCCCTTCCCGAGAGAACTGCAGCCCAAATTATTTCCATCCTATCACACTTCCCACAATCAAAAAAAGGTTTGACTTTACTGTTGAATCAGACAAAGGCCATAGACAATTCAAAGACTTGGGCTTACTTCGATGGAGCCTCTTAGAATCATACCTGCGAGGGTGTAATAGTACTCCATCTAGATGAAAACCATTATTTTCATATAAAATTGGGACTGGGACAGGGAACGAATAACTATGCCGAGCTACTGACTCTGAAACTACTACTTCTATTTGCCAAAGAAAAAGAAATACTTCATCTTCAAATATTTGGTGACTCTATGAATGTCATCAACTCGGCAAAAAAACTCCACCAGTGTCACAGTATTTTTCTTCTCCCTATTCTGGAGGACATCTTTCGTTTGATGGAAGAATTTGACACAATGATTATCTCCCATGTCTACAGGAACAAGAACATGGTAGCAGACACACTATTAAAATCAGGTCTTCCTCTAGCTCTGGGTCAATGGAACATCACATAATTTAAGGAAGATGAAAATCATGCCTTCTGCCATCGTCCCTTTATTGATGCCCCATAATAGCAGCAAGATTGATTCTATTTATTACTTACTTATTAAACAGTCACTTGGTCGAAGAAATCTGGACACAGGCTTTTTCTTTAGCATTTGAAATTTTGCAAGAAACATTCACCACCATTTTCACCAGTCTGTAATACAAAGCACTTATGTGGAATTAAACATACAACTTATTTCTTAGAGACAATTTTTTTCCTTTACCACCTTGTTCTGGGTGATGTAAATAATAGACTACCATTTTGCACATAGAAAACCTCTTTCAAGGCATCTTTTCTCGGCATAGAGTCAAGGACCTACGCTCTTTGTTTCATTATACACACAAGGGGTGTTGTGCTCATAGAAGCACCTACAAAATGTAATTTAGTCTCTCTGGATGAATAAAATTATGTTTTTTTTCCATGGAAAAAAAAGAAACACTCATGTCCATATCTTGTAGAAACCACTCCAATTAAACATGTTTGTACCTATGTATGAATTTGAGGGTAAGACTACTCCAATAACTTGAATTCCAAATTCCAATGCCAAGTACTTAGCAATCCAAAACTTACCTATTTTCGATGAACCTTCTTTCACTTCTAACACCTTTCTAAAAGCTGGTTTGTCTCAAAAATATTGCATGAGTTAAGATTAAAACAATACAACTCTTTATGGCCAACCCAATGGCAGTGTTGGCATTGTTCAACGACTTCACCAAATTCTTCATCGTCACCCAACTTATCATCATCATCATCTACATCATCATTATCATCGTTATCCTCAAGTTCCTTCTTGCTAGCTTCAACTCCATCATAAATTGTATGCAGCTACAAATCATTATAAAAAAACCTTGCATTCACAAACATAATTGGTTTGGAGTAATTTGGACTATGAAAGAAGTTAGACTCATTCTTTTCATATCCTAAACAATATTTGTTCTTCTTGAATTGAAACCCTTCCCAAGGTCTAACAATTTTATATTTATTCTCAGACTTAACGTATCCTCCTTAGTGTCTTTGTCCAATTTATAATTTTCTTTTTAGTGTCTTCATCCAATTCATTTGTGTGATCCCTTGTTGTATGTTGCTTGAGATCTTCTTGTTCATTGTTAACAATGGATTAGACTAGATAAGAATGGGATTAGAATGTAAAAGTGGTTCATGTTGCGGAAGAATTCTTAATTCATTAGTTAACAACTTGTTTTGAGTTTTAAGTAGGTCAATCCTTTTGTACATTATGTGCTAGCCACATTACTTAGTGAGCATTGTTTAATCTCAACTATTGTTCATGATGAAATATTAATGAAAGTTTGTAGAGACTGAACAAGTCTTCAATACCCACCATCCCAATTAAACAAATTTCCAAAAAAATGCTTTAGGTGTCACAATCGATGATAGGCCTTCAAATGTGACAATACCAAAAATAATCACCAACATTAAACAATCATTGATACCGTGTAACAAGTTACCTGTTAAGAACCAAATATCAAAATAGCATAAAAAACCTCAAAATAAGTACTCCACGCCTTGACAAAGAGACAAATTCATATAATAAGACTCTTCGAGGGGGAAACCTTCTTATACATTACATGAATTCACAAATACAAGATGATTCCAAATGAAAATGTCTCCTTGGCTTATATAGGAGACTAGGAGGTACAATTACAACTAATGGACCCAAGCTGATATAAATAAAATAACAATACTAATGTAATATGTCCCAATTAAGGGGTAATGTGTCATGATTTACTCCACGCCTTGACAAAGAGAGAAATTTAGATAATAAGCTTCTTCGAGCGGGCAACCTCCTTATACATTACATGAATTCACAAATACAAGATGATTCCAAATGAATAGGTATCCTTGGTATATACAAGAGTCTAGGAGGTACAATTACAAGTAATGGACCCAAGCCAACATAAATAAAATAGAAATACTAATGTAATATGCCCTAATTAAGGGGTAATGTGCCACGATTTAGGGATTAACATTACCAAACAAGTGACACAGTAAGCACACACATCAAGTTGTTGCAACAAAATAAAATAAAAAAACATGAAACACCTTTGATCCCCTTATTGAATTTCAACCCAAATCAACATCACAAAGCATATAACTACAACCCCCAAACAAGGATGATTTTAAGGATGAAAATTTATATTAAAATGTAGAAACATGGGCTAATCTTACTAGTCCTTAATATGCAAAAAGTAAAAAAATTGGCTATAGTTTTGTAAAAATATTCAAATTTCTAAGGATTTTATATAGTTTTTATAAAATTTTGGCCATTTTTAAGGTAAACTAATTCTATTTTATGGAATTTGGGGGAATCTTTTTTAGAAAAAATGGAAATTGGCGAATGTTTTTTTGGCAAAAGCCATGGAAAATTAGCCCATTGGCAAAATTTAGCCCCTAAAATCATCTATGACCCCAACGCACTACAAAAACACTAAATTGATGGATCGTCAAGACCTCCTAAGTGATGTGAAAACGAGCTTCTTGCAACTTCACCTTTTTCAACTTTTGAATTTGAAATTTTGAGTTACAATGGACTCACGTAAGTCATGCTTGACTAAAAAAACTCTCATAAAGACATTAATAAACTCAAAAATTTGTTAACCTTACAAAGAAAACAATTGTAAACTTGTCTTCCTAAGTTTGTTGAGGTGAATCTTTCTCTATAATTATAATTACAAGTGATGATTACAAAAATTGCTTGTTTCCTTGATCATATCTCTTTGCTTGCCTTCTTTATATGAGAACTCTTTATTTGCCTTCTTTATATGAGAGCAGCGCTTGATTCTTTACATACTTAATCATATCCTTTTGTTTACTTTATTCATGTGATAATTTTTCGTTCTTTGCAATGATTTAAATTGCTTGCTTGTTTTATATGTGTTTATTTAAAAAAAAAAATTAATATAAACAAAAATGCACCAACAACATCACAAAACACCAAAAACATTAATAAATAAATAAAATCTTATTTATTAGGAATCATGTTCTACAAAAGATCAATATAAACAAAAATGCACCAACCATATAACAAAGCACCAAAAACCTTAGTAGATTTTTATAAACAAAAATGCACCAACCATATAACAAAGCACCAAAAACCTTAGTAGATAAAAAAAAATGATGTGGGTGGTTTGGAAAACCTCTTCCCCTTTAAAAACAATTAAGAAAACTTCTACTCTTTCAAAGATATAAAGATATATTGTAAAGTTCCTTCTGCCAAAAGAGCACACAACCACCATTGTCAAAATTCCTCAAGAATTCAAAAGCGATTCAGTCCACTTAATAAATAATTTAATTCATGTAGAGAATTATATATTTGCGACAGCGAATTGTAACGGGAATCTTTGACTGCACACTATTCCTTACCGTTAATCCAAGGCTGAAACTGCCATTTCCATTCTCTTCAGACTGGATGGGCTCGAATGAAAGAAAACCCTTCGGTTGTGAGATCAATTTTTAATTATAAAATGTTAATTAAATATAAAAATAAAATAATAAATATTAATAAAATTAAAAAGAAGTGTGAAAAAATATCTGAAAAACAAGAGTAAAAAGTTTATTTTCCTCTTTGAAATCTCATGAAGAGAAGATAGGTTGAAATTTTCATTGTATAAAAAGAAGAGGACATCCCATTCTCTTATGGGGTTTGACAAAATCCTCTATCATCATATTTAAATATTATTATATGAATGGATATAGAATTAGTATATTTAAATATTTTTATTTTTTAATTTATAGTAGAAAAAATAATTTAAGATTGTTTATAGTTTTTCTTTCTAAGTTGCTTCACGTAAAGAATATGTAAGTTAAACCTTTAACATGTGGATACGGATTAATTATAAAAAAAAATCAATTTCATTATTTTCATCGTATTTATTCTTTCTTGGGTTGAATAATTTGTTAACTTATTTTTCAAGAGTTTGTTTGTTTTTTTTTTTTTTTTTTAAAGTTAATTTGAAAGCTAATATGTTCGGCTTTTCCCTAAGGGGTTCATACTTTCTCTAAATTGTAAAGATTGTGCATGCATTCACTTATCAATGTAAAATTTGATTGTACATAAGTATTAATGTAAAATTTATATTTTTTCATATGTAAATGTTTTAATTTTAATTGTAAATTTATATTTATAAGGAAAAACTTAATTATGTTGAAAATAAAGTTTGATGTATTTTAATTCTTAAAATTGGTAAGCATCCTTAACATTCTTAACCATAATGAATGAACCTAATAATCATATTAACAATATATTTACATTTAAAACAAATAACAAAATACCTTAAGTTTTTGGTTGATTAAGTCTCAGCGAAGTCGAGCGGCTCCCTTGTACTTTTCTGCTCAAACTGTCTGAATTGAATGATTTTCCTCCCAGCAAGCTAGGAACAACCTTTCTAATTCAAAATCCTTGCAGTTTCCTACCTCTTAGCCCAAAATTCCCACAACACAATCCAACCAGTATTTACCTAAAAATGTTCCAACTCCAAGTTCTTTTCTCTCCCAAAAAACCCTATCTTCCTGCTCTTCCCAAAATTTTTATATCTTCCCCAACATGAAATCCCTCCACTTATTCTACATTTACGGCCTTCCCCTTCGAAGGCCCTCCTCCTGACATGCTTTATCCTCTTCTTAACTCCCATTTATAACACATAAATGCTCTATCCAATAAAATAATATTTTTCACAACTTCCATAAATGCATAAACACACAACCCAAAAAAAGAAATATCTCTTTATTTAAACAATATTAATTTTTTACTAATTAAATCATAATTACTTTAAATTAATTAATCAACTTAATTAAATTAATTAAATTGATCAACTTAATCAAATTAATTAAAATAGTCAATTTAATCATTTTTTTAATTTAATAAACTTTGGGTTGTTACATGCACCCACCCTTCAAAAAACTTTGTCATGAAGTTATGGTCATTGTCATTCACAATATAAGGATAATAATAACATGGTTTATACATCTAAATTAGATAAGCAAACATCATTAATTTAATACATTCATAAATACTAGTGTACACGCGCAAGGCATGTATGCGTAGCTAGTGCATACATAGCTCGTGCATGTATTAATGTCAATAATCAACACATCTAATGAAATTCATGTATGCTTCCAATTCAATCAACAATGCAATTAACTTCATAATGAATAAATAAACTATTTACAATATTAGTAGAATCCTTCAATTGTAACAGTTTAGTACAAATGCAACATTTACCTAAACAGTTGTAATTCAATTAAGCATTTGTTATTAAAGAACAAAGAGTAAGTTGGGAACTTATGTTATAAGATTAAAACCCCACACACTCTCAACTACTTCTAATACCCTATCTCCCTAACCTACTTCCATCTTCCCATCCATATCCTTCCTCTGTTGGACTATCCTAGAGCGTCAACTATATTGACCTAACTCTAGATAGAACCTATAAGAGGAAGTGTCAACTACCTTGATCAAGCTTCCCCAGCAAGAAACTAGCAGTCATCATCATACGTCTAGGGGAGCGTAACCTAACATCGTCCTCACATGACTCAAGGTTTCATAGGGTACACAATGGGAAATGCCTTCACTCCCCGTGATAGAACTAGGGTCAACACCCTATCATGGACCATACAGTGGCACTCTGTTGCTGGGAATTTTGTCATCAGATATTTAGTTTCAAGCAATGGCACTACCTGAAAAACCTACACTTTCCCAACTATCATAGCAATGCAGTTGAACCAACATAATTTAGCATACAATGATTCATATAATATTGGTTCTCGGTCGATGTTCACGACATCAACCATTTATTATCATCCTTCCTTGGCTATTACATAGCCCATTAAATATGTAGGTTAGTTTATAACATGAACTCCTGCATATCCATACACTATTGACATGTAATTGAATTTAACCATATCAATAACTAGGTATCCACGTACAAATACCTTTCAAATTCAAAACTTTATGCGAGAAATAGGTTGCATAATATCCATCATAAATCACATAATGATAAACATTCATAGTATTTACATTCACATAGGTCTATATGTCCAAAATTTAAAGTGTCAAGTTAATAGTGTTCCACACAAAAAAAAGCAAATGAAGATACAACTAGGCCATAAGTAATTCTAGTTACCTAAGTCAAAACAAGGCATTACATACACCCACCCTTCGAGAGATAGTCTTGAAGTTGTGGTAAAAAAAAAGTGAGGGATAATTTCTCATCGTAAGGTCTCTGCATCCTCCCAAGTAGTAGATCCTAGGCTATACTTGTCCCACTAGACCTTAGCTTGGTCCACCAAACGGTGCCTGAGATGTCTGTCCCTATGGTCCAAGTTGCGTAACAGTTCAAGCATGATGGTTCCTACGTTCGAGACCTGCAATTACTTCCAATTTAGTTTGTGAGATTCATGAGCAACATAATATCATAGAATAGATACATGAAAAACATCATGATTTTTATGCAAGTGGGATGGTAGTACAACGTAATAGGAAATAGGTCCAATTCTCTCTCAAATTGTAAATGGCACTATAAATCAAGGCAACAACTTTGTCCCTTTCAAAAATCAAATGGTACTCTTATTAGGCCCCATAAGAATGAAAACTAGATCTCCTACTTCATAACTTTGGTCAGTCCTATGTGCATCAACATAACTTTTCTATCTATCATGCGCTTCCTTTAACCATTGTCTAATCTAAATCACCTGCTCCTCCATCTCTTGAATCAATTTTGGCCCTATTGTCACTCGATTTTCTAACCTTTCCCAACTCAATTGTATCTTGCATGGCCTTCCATACAAACATTGATAAGGCAACATTTCAATTGAGCTATGAAAATTGTTGTTGTAGGAAAACTCTACCAAAGGTAGGTACTTCTCCCAATGGGTTTTATTATCCATAACATACATCTTAAGCATGTCTTCCATAACTTGATTTACTCTTTTAGTCTACCCATCTGTTTTAGGATGATACATTGTGCTCAAGTTCAACTGAGTCCCCAATGCTGACTAAAAACTTGTCCAAAACATAGATGTTAACCAAGAGTCCCTATCTAAAATGATATTCTTGGGTAACCCATGTAGATGAATAACTTCACTTATAAAAACATGTGTTACATTAGTGACATCATAAGTGTCTCTAACTGGAATAAAATGTGTGCTCTTGGTCAACTTATCAACTATAAAAATAATTGCATTGTGCCTCTGTGATGTGAGTGGCAATCCCGCAATGAAATCCATATAAATGACTTCCCATTTGGACATAGGAACATCATGCGGTTGTAGGAGACTTATCAGGTAGTGATGATCAACCTTCATTTGCTAACACTCAAGACACTTAGCGATGAAACAAACTACATCATGCTTCATTCCTACACAAAAGAAAAGCTTCTTCATGTCTACATACATTTTCTTCACACTCGAATGTGCACAATAAAGTTCTCTATGGGCTTCCTTGAGTATAATTCTTTGAATATTCCCACGCTCAGGTATGTACATCCTTCCCTAGTATCTCAACAATCCATTAGCTTCAAGAATATATCCTTCAAACTTTGACTCTAACTGTCTCCCACTCTGAAGGGATGAAGTAACCTTTAAATACCAATTATCTCCAAGAAGTTGTCCCAACACTTGCTCCCTCAAATTGGCCTTTAAGGACACCAAGGAAAATATCCAGGGCCTTCTGCTTAGGGCGTTTAGTCCATGGTCCATTGGATGTTCAGTGCAAGGCCAAAAATTGGAACACACTGCCCGAAACGTTCCCGTCCTTTGCTTTAGGCTCTACGACCATATTCTCCTTTCCCTTTATGTACGAAATTTCAAAATCATATTCACTCATAAACTCACTCCATCGCTTCTGCCTAGCATTAGGATCCATTTGAGTGAAGAGATGCTTTAAGATTTCATGATCCATTTTGAGCTTGAAGGTTCACCCGAGTAGGTAGTGCCTCCAAAGCTTCAAAGTTAGCATTACAACTGCCAAATCTAAATCATGGGTAGCATAAAGCTCCTCATCCCACTTCAGATTCCTTGATGCATACGCTATCACTCCCCCATATTGCATTAACATGGCCCCCAACCCTTGCTTTGAGGCATCTGTTCATATTATGAAGTCTTTATTCATATCAGTCACTATTAGAATTGGCGCACTAGTTAGTAATCTCTTAAGCTCGATGAATGCAGTGTTACATTTGTTAATGTTTATGCCATTATTATATTTCTTTGCATTTCAATAGATAAGAGCATCATAAGAACAAGATCACTGAGAAATACACATTCACAAGAGACACATCATTTATCCTAGGGAAACCCTCTAGGGGAAGAAAACCAATAAAAACTTCCCTTATCATAAATGGCTTATACAATGTTCAAGAGATGCTCAAACCAATCTGGATAGTCCTCTCCAAAAGATGCCACTCTTCTCCCTCTCCAATTGTGAGTTGCATCTTTCCTCATAAGAATGAAAGAGGTAGGTTGTGTGTTATTTGGAAGTGGCTGTATCCTATATATCTAAAAGCAGCGTGTGAAAGGTCACAACTTGCATGGCTGACCTCTCACTCTGGGGGAGTAAACCCACCTTTAATTAATTACGGGTCTTCCATGTAACTATTGGGGCCGACTTCTTATTACTTACATTATAATTGTCCGATATTATTAATCCATAAAGGGATTTGGTCCTTATACAATGCAGGCATGATTAATCCACAATGGGGATTAATCCAATAACAATATGTAATAATGACATGATTAATCCACTTAATGGGGGAGTTTAATCCAATAATAATAAGAATTCTCTTCCAGGTTACATTATTTCAACCTCCCCTTAATGAAGGTGTTCTTCATCTGACATTAGGTGAGAGAGGTCTGTATCATTAGTGGCATCTGGAGGATGGTATAGTCAATATCATCTTGAAACATTGGCTAGCATATTTACGAGTCATGGGAAGTTTTCTTCGCTCGGCAACATCATCATTCTCAAAAGATACTATCATCATCACGCATCAAATATGTATCCCGGTAAAAATGATACATCATCCATGACACTAATTTTGGCACATGGCAGGTGCCACAACTGGCTCAATGTCCGCGGCCCGGTTAAGTGATGGCAACGAGTGTCCAGTCACATCTTGCTTCGTCTAACAACTAGATTGGAAGCAGGAATATCACCATCTGGCTTTCGTCTAACAACTAGGTGGGCGAGGGAGTCACAATCATCATCGCTGCGATCTAACAACTAGATTGAGAGCCGAGGGGAATATCACCATCTTGCTTTACGTCACAACACACTAACTAGGTCGGCCGAGGAGTCCTGTGTCATGCTACGTCTAACAACTAGATTGAAGCATGATTCATCTTGCTTTACGCCCAACAATGAGGTCAGAAGCAAAGGATCACACAGCGTCATGCTTTATGTCTAACAGGGTGGTCAGAAGCAATGACTCATCTTACTAGATCTAATATTGAGGTCAGAAGAAAGGATCACCTGGCGTCATGCTTTATGTCTAACAACTGAGGGTCGAGCGTGACTCATCTTACTACGTCTAACAACTGGAGTGGGAAACGGGATCGCATCTCATCATGCTTCACGTCTAATAGTGAGGGTTGAAGCATGACTCATCTTCAACATCTCGCTTTACATCTAAAAACTAGGTCAGAAGAAAGGATCACACATCATCATGCTTCGATCTAACAACGAGGTGAGAAGCATGACTCATCTTCCTTCACGTCTAACAGCTAAGGTCAGAAGTAGGAATACATCTACTCCCCTTTGCAGGGAAGGGTCACTGGGACAATACCAAGCTTATCTTGGTATTCAAACTTTACGAGGATAGAGGCTTGAGTCAACACATGACAACTTTGTTCATCCGTTCTAGTGTACTAGAGCTTCAAGGCTCCCTCTATACCATGTCACGGATGAAATGATAAGCTGGATCTCTATGCCGACACATTAAATTGAACAGGATTCTCTGTCATTTAATGTAGCTTTGATTGTCACATAGAATTAGAGTTGCTCTCATCTCCAAATCAAATAGACTGTCGACCCAACTTTGAGAAATACATATAGCTTCACAACTGAGAACATGTGGCAATGTACTCTGCTTCGGCTGTCTTGCAGAGAGAAATATTGGATTGCTTCCTACTACGCCACAAGATCATAGCTGATCCCAATGAAGCTTGACATCCAGGAAGTGCTTTTACGTAATAGCGCTCCTTAATCTACATCGGTATATCCCTGGTGTGAAGTCATGATATCCGTAGCAGTTTGAGACCATAATCCGGTATACCTTTAAGGTACCTCATCACATGTTTTGCGACCACTGGGTGAACGTAATGCGGTCTCTACCGAGCTGACTCAAGATTGTTCACTACAGAAACAAATGTTTGAGTGCGGTGTTAGGTCGGTACATTAGAAATCAATAATGCAGTAAATGCAGATTATTGGCATCTATCAAATACGGCCGAGTATCAATAGCGACTTCAACGGCTTCCATGGGGTATTCATGGACTTGCATTCTAGCATCGAATCTCTTCAAGATTTATTGTGTACTATGGATTAAGGAAGGATTCTTTTGGACTCTGCCGCCATACATCAAGACCTGAGAAGTAATACATTAGACCAAGGTCTTTCATTTCAGAGATGCAGCGGAATCTCTATTTACATTCGTTGATGATCTTTTGCTTCTCAGTTAAGAATAAGTCATCCGCGCTCTGACAATATCGGTTCATTATCCATAATCTTGAAGTGAGATTTGAGTCTACTTTACTCTTGGTAAAGCCAAACTCTTCGTCGAGCTATCTATATGACCATACCAAGATTTGGGAACTTGCTTCAAACCATAAAAAGACTTTCTTCAATCGGTAGACATAGGACTTCCTGTCTTCAACCTCAAATCATTGGGGTTTCTCTATATACACTTCCTCTTCGATAACGCCATTCCCGGAAAACTATCTTCCGCATCCATGCAGTTGCGGCTTCCATTTCATCTTAGGCGCAAGGCTATAATAGTCTGTCCGGAAGTGTATATGACTACATGAGTGAATGTCTCTTTATAGTCAATGCCTTCCCTTATGGGAAAAAGCCACAAGCGACAAATCTTGCTTTATACTTCTCAATACTTCCATCAACAACATGTTTTAATTTTTGAAGAACCATCGCTGGGATGCAATGCTATTTTTTGTTCTGGGAACTATTTCCCATGCTTGATTGGTATTCCTCTGTCAAAGCATCTGCCCATTCTTTCCTCACGGGCTGGCTTCTTGAGTGGAAACACTTCATCTTGGAATCACATATCAAACCGTATGGCCCCGGAGAATGGCTTTGGTCTTCACCTATCTCGAGGTTCCTTCCAGAACCCCACCATACTTCTCTCCATCATGGTCAGCTCTCTTTCATGAGGCTTTCTTTTTTATGGGAGAGGTCATTTGAGGAGGTTCTTGAACTTCTACTATATCGTAAGTCTTCTAGAAGTTCCTTATCGGGGATTCTGACTTCCCTCACTGATTCTGCGACTCTGGGAACCTCCCTCATTGATTAAACCACAGGGATTATGGGTTCCTCTTCTTATACTTCTTCAAGATGGCATCGTCTTGATTTCTTAAATGCTACTTCTTCATCGATGGTCGCGTCCACTGCTGATCTCTCAGTATTAGTTTGTGATTTGGTATGTAGATTTTGAAGGCATGGAGACCCACAAATGTTCCCTTCTTTCTGAAGGGTTCCAACTTGTTTCTTTTCTCTTTCTATATATGAATAAACACTGGAAAAAACAAATATTTTGAGATGGATTAACTCTAGCTTATTTCCAGTGAACATATCTTATGGTGTCTTAAGCCCAAGTGCAACTATGGGGCCAATGGGTTAGCACATAAACAATTGTCATTTATACTTCTTCCATTAAGCATAGGAGATCTTGATCTTCACAACTTCCGGC
The DNA here is from genome assembly GCA_010110895.2 of Picea sitchensis. NCBI lineage: Eukaryota > Viridiplantae > Streptophyta > Pinopsida > Pinales > Pinaceae > Picea > Picea sitchensis. Next base: position 98,669 of record SNQJ01S0078507.1, read on the forward strand.
GTAGTTACGTTTCTTGACCATTTCACATTTGATTTGAGTCGATCCCAACATCTTTGTAGATATTCACAAAATTCTTTTTTGAGGTATATTTTCCTCCATTATCATTATTATTGGATGATGATGATGGCATTGGAGTCACATACATCTGAATGAATGAGTTCTAGGATATACGCCTTGTTGGCCCTCTTCGGAAGCGAGGTTCTTGTACGTTCTTCCCTTGTGCACATCCGCCATGTCACGCCTTCCTTGGGGTCACCTTTGAGTTACATTGAAAACTGTGTGATATGTATGGTAGCGCCTTATGGTTGATGTGAGCTAATCTTCTAGAGTTCACATGGATTCTTCAATAAGCGCGTGGGTCATGGCGACTTAAGGTGACCCACCTTCTTCTTTTCCAGCGATGATTGCTTCATTTTATGATTTCTTCTTTAGCCGCGTTGCCTTACGCGAAAGCCTTTCTATATCTTCCTCATGTGACTTGGAGCAGGTCAACAAAACAACAAACAGAATAATATCCTTCTTGATAATATAAAGCAATAGCACAAACAATCATCGGTAGCTCTTTAGAGCTTATTACTTATAATTTAGCAAAGATTAAAGGTAAGGAATCTGTCTGAGAAATGGGGTCAACACTCTCTCTTAGTGTTGGCTGACCAAGCATTCTTCCATGGCAATCAGAAACTAACACACGGGGTTTCTCCTGGGAAGTGTTAGTCATATCAGACTCAGTATTCTCACATGTTATCAAGTATAATACTTTACGAGGTGCTATCTCAACTAAAGTCATTAGCTTGTCATGTGTACCTTTGAATCTTGATTAATCAAACTGGAGCCTTGTCCTCAAGAGTGAGTGCTTGCTTTTCTTCAGGTCTTCTTCACTCAAGTGGCGAGTACTTTCTTCAACACAATGCATTCTGTCCTAAGACAACATGCTATCTTGACAAATGGTTAGGTTAGAGAGGTTGACTCTGATTAACTTTTAATCCTTCTAATGATTTGATCATATCTTCAACATGCAACATTGATCAGATAATTTCATAACAAATAGATGCATATTAGAATAATCACTGCCGGTTTGCATCATTCCACTCACGAATGTGTTGGATTTGATATCCTTATGGATCTATGGCAAAAAGATCCCTTCTCACCGCAAATACTCTTTAGGGTTTAACCATTAACCATATGTGGTACATACCTCGGATAGCATTTGGGGTAGTGGCTCCATCTGAGGTAGCAGCGGTAATCATTACCAAAACTTCAAGAGTGAAGATTGCAACTGGTTCTCACGAGCATGGCGCAAGCTGATAACAGCTACTTGGTACAGTTGTAAGAATTTTTAACTTCCTAACTGTAACTTAGGGTTTTATGGGGAAACCTAATTTTTCAAACTTAGTTTTTGAAATTCTGATCTAGGATAGATCTTATTTATGAAATTTTGAGTTAGGCTACAGGTCGCGATCGAGATTCCAAAATATTTTACCTTCAAATCTGATCTGCTTGATTTTGGGCGTGCTTGGTTTTCTCGTACCTACGATACTCACGGTACTTACGGTACTACGGCTCTGATTTTCCGGTTTTACGGTACTTTGTGAAACTAGGGTTTCACTTTCAAGTGAGATATAGCCACTAAAAGGTGCGCTCTAAGTGCCAAAATAGTCCTTGGGGGAGGGCACAACTTACTAGATAGTTTCAGGGCTGAAAAAATTCACTTTGCGAAACTAATTTTAGATGCAGTACTTGTTGCCTGCTTGCCGAAATATCTTCCTTTAGGTTGGCTCTGATTCATGTTAATGTTTATGCCATTATTATAGTTCTTTGCATTTCAATGGGTAGAAACATCCCGCGAGAGCAAGATCCAGCTGAGAAATACACATTCACAGAGACACAAGCATTTATCCACAGAGCCTTTGGGGAAGAAAACCAAGCCAAAAACTTCCTTATCATAAGCCGCTTATACAATGTTCAAGAGATATCACAACTAATCTGAATGAGTCCCTCCCCAAGGAGTTGCCACTCTTCCTTCCCTCTCCAGGCGGTGATTGGAAGCTTGTCTCATAAGAGAATAAGCAAGTGGGTTGTGTGTTGGAAGTGGGGCACTAGCCTCCCTATATATACAAAACTAGCACATGTGAAAGGTCACCATTGGCAAGGCCGACCTCTCACTCAGGGTGGAGTAAACCCACCTTTAATTAGTAGGATTAACCAGCCAATTGTTGGGGCCGACTTCTTATTAGCCCTTTATAATTGTGCGATGTTGTGTAGGGGTTGGTCGCCCTTAGTCTAGACATGAGGATGTCCACAGTGATTAATCCAGTAACAATAATAATAATAATAATGACATAGTTAAACAATAATAATAATAATAATGACATGATTAATCCACAATGGGGATTTAATCCAATAATAATAAGAATGCTCTTCACAGTTACATTATTTCAACAACATTCATCTGTCCAGTCATACCTTACTCCCTTTCACTACAAGGTGCTGATGGGTTTTGCAATCTTCAAGAATCCTTCCACAAACCTTCGATAATAACCAACTAGCCCCATGAATCTTCTCACCTCATGATCATTTTTTGACACTGGAAAATCCATTATGGCCTTCACCTTTTCCGGGTCCACTGAAATTCCTTCTTCATAAATGATATGACCACGATAGTGAATCTCTTTCTGGAAGAAAGATCACTTCGACAAGTTTCCATACAACTTGTTCTTTCTAAGGCATGACAATACCACTCGCAATTTTTCCTCATGTTCACTCTCATTCTCGGAATAGATGAGAATATCATCTAGAAAGACATGCACAAAGTGGTCTAAGTACTTTCAGAATGCACGATTCATGAGGCCCATGAATACAGTTGGTGCATTGGTCAAACCAAAAGGCACCAAAATGAACTCGTAATGATGTAGCAATAATGATTCATTCACGAGATCCAAAAACCATGCAAACAAATGAGAATGGAAAATAACTATATTTTGTTCCTTCTCCATCCTAACTATTACAATGGAAGTTCAACCCCTTATAACTACTATCTGAGATTTTCGAAATCAACTAATTTTAGAAAAATAGCTAATTTTAGAAAATTCTCGCATGACTCTTAAGAACTGACCAATAACTAAAAGATAACTAAAGTGACACTATTTATCAACTCACTTTTCTGATTAGGTTCATAAACTAAGAGATAATTGATAATTACTAATTTAAAAATTCCTGCAAAAATACTAAAACCCCAATTTAAGGCCTTATATGAAGGAATTTGGCCCCGGAAAAGTGTCAAAACAATGTTCGATCCGAAGAATTAAATCAACACGTCAGTGAAATATTTGAGACACAACTCCCTGTAAAATTTAATCCCAAAAGGATAACCGAGAAAAAATTTATGACCCTCGGAAATCCCTGCATCACGTAATGTCCAAACTGAGTTCAAAAGGCGGTTTTAGGAATATCACCTTCCTTAATCCTTAACTGGTGATATCCTGATCATAGATCAATTTTTGAGAAAATTGTGTCTCCTTTCATCTGATCAAAGAGATCATCTATCTATGGTATTGGGTACATATACTTCATTGTATCTAGGTTCAAGTCCCTGTAAGCTATACACATTCATAAGGAACCATCCTTCTTCTTGACAAATATTACTGGTGCACCCCAAGGTGAAACACTGGCCTTATAAGCCTTAAGTCTAGTAGTTCCTTCAACTGCATCTATAACTCACAAAGTTATGGAGTTGTCATCCTAAATGGTATCTTAGAAATTGGCTCCATGCCAGGTTTTAGCTCGATGGTAATATCAAGCTCCCTCTCATGAGGTAAGCCTAGAAACTCTTTCGAAAAAACATCCTTGAATTATGAAAAAACTGGATACTAAGATAGAGAGGGTCCCTTCCCTTCATTTACTTCTTCCACTACATATAATTGACAACCTTGCCGCATGCATCATTTAACCTTTATTTTCAAGATAAAACGTAGAGACACCTTCCTCTTGATACCATGGATCTCTACTGACCTTCCTACATCATCTATACAAAGCACTCTCTTCTTGAAACAATCTACCATAGCTCGATGAACTTCTAGCTAGTCCATTCCAATGATAAGATCATATGTCCCTAGGGCAATGACATACACCTTTAACCTTGTAGTACAGATTCTCAGGTCTATAAAGCAATCCTAGATGCTAGGTCCTACCACTTGCTTTTCCTTCAAATCCATCTCAACTTTCTTAAAGTCATCATGCTCATAGGTTGTCAACCCACACTTTTATAATGCACGTGGTGAAATGAAACTATCTGTAGCACTAGAATCAAATAAATTTGAATCTTGACATGATTTAGCATACATGATGACTCCATCGTAGTGGATTGATGTTCTGCATGGTGGTTATTAATAGTTGGATAAATCTAGTGGCTACTACTCTCTCTTCCCATCGGGGCCTTTCCTTCTCTATGCAAAAAATCCTAAGTGTGATTATGGGTAGTCATGTCGGTAATGAGGTCCTTCGCACCCCCAATAAGTAATATGAGGTGGAATCTACACATTGCTCCATGGATGCCTCTGAAATGAGTTCCTTCCCCTAGAACCCATGCCCCTACTAACTGCTCCTCATGAAATTCGTAGACTCGCCTAAGTAGATGGTGATGTATGGGATGATGCACTCGGTGCCATTGAAACACCTGTTGCAACCACTTTGGGTGCATCTCTATTTCCATAAGGAAGTGGCCTAGAGCGTCCTCCCCTGGAGAAGGTCCTAGGGGCCTTCCCCACAAATCTAGGTTGTTGTGGAATAGTTGATCTCGTAGCTCCGTTTAAATCCATGTGCTCTTCTTTGTAACGATCACTTTCAACTGCTTCGGCCACTGACGATGGTTTTCACATCCACAACATGGCCCTTATCTTAAGGTTTAACCTGTACACAAAATGATATGCTTGTCGCTTATTGGTATCCATGTATGAGACGTACTTGACTAGCTCCATGAACCTTATTTTGTATTCTTCCACAATTTGGTTTCCCTAAGTTAGAGCATGAGATGCTCCTACCTGTTGTTCCTCATAGTAAGCAGGAAAATATTTTCTCTTAAACCTTTCCTAAAAGATCTCCCAAGAGACGATGTCTGGATTAAAGTGTAACTTCCTTTCCAAATTACCTCACCAGTTCAGGGCACTATCCCTAAGCTGAAAGATTGCTATTTTTCCTTTGATGTGGAAGCATAAACCCTTAAAGCGAAACATCTTGTCATTCCTTCTAACCATGTTTCAACACGTTCACTTGCACAACCCCCCAACAAACTCTGGGAGTTTGATTTTCTGCATTTCTCTGGTGATGTCCCTTGATGGAGGTCCTCTTGTTGAGTCCCTTGACTCTTTTGGGTTGCCCTCCCCAAATGGAGGAGGCTCCACTTCCACGTCCATCGATTGACGTCCCTTTAACGTCTCATTGATAGCCTCCAAGGACCGCAATATGAGAGCTATCTCGGGCGATAGTGGTGGCGGTGCCGACATCGATGGTCCTTGCAACGATGTCCCCTAGTCTCAATTTCTCCAAGTCCTAACCAACCTAAATAAATAAATCTGCATCAAAACCGAATGCTTATTAGAAAAATGGGGTTAGGGAATTCTAGGTTCTACTCCAAGTTATATTGGAAAACATAGGGTTAGGCATAAGTTTCTTTATACTTTCCTATAAACAAGCATGACTCCCATAAGGTAAAGTGACTAAGAGTCAAGGATAAAATATTCTAAGCTTAATAACTTCATCTAGGCATCTTATTAACTCTCTCACCTTGCTAGCTATGCTAGCACTACATTGTACTTGTCAATTAGTCTAACTTACCTCTTTGATCAAGTGTCTAACCCTTCCCTATAATACTTTATATCCTTACAAAGCTTATATCTTTATGTAATTAATCCCTTATAATTAGTTATAAACCCCCATAATCTCATTACTTTAACATTCATTAACATTATCAAATTATAATGTTAATTTAACATTAATTTACTATGTTAGTTATTTAATCATCATCATCATCATTATTATTTTTTATTTTTTTGACGAGAACGTTTAGCGATTTTATATTAAAGGTGGCATAGCCACTAATCGGTTACAAATGGCAGGGCTGCACTGAGCTGGTGCCTACTTAAAGCTGAGATACATTGCTGAAAATGCCAAAATAACATAACCCCCCCAAACTCATTCAGAAAACTGAGACTAAGCTTATTTAAAGCCCTGGCTTCTATACAAAATGCCAAGATGCTTGAAAACCAGAGGACCCTATAGATTAAGGTGTTGCGGATCCAGAAGCTATCTACTTTTCGGAACCTTCCCCCCATTCCATGTTTAACTTGGACAGTTTACTTTCAAGCTCACCGATTCTGTCCTCAAATTTCTCCTGAGGGCTTTTCAGCTCATGATGAAGCTTGTCTAGTTCCTCAGAGAAGCCGATTTTGACTGTGGATAGATCCTGCTCCAATTGTTCCATTCTCCTTCTTGCTTCTGTGTCAAGGTTCTCCAGAAAGTCAAGTTGAAACTAGAGTGACTGCTTCAATTTCTCCAGCGTGTCATCTAGTTGCTTCAGGTGTTCCTCTACTGATAGATTCCGGTTGGAGCTCGCGGCCATCTTCTCTCCTCTTGCTCTTGTTCTCTTGAAAAAAATTCTTCTGCTCTTACCATGCCTGAGAGTGGTCTGCTCCTGGGCTGAAGGCGTGAGCGGATTTATGCAAATTCCTCCTCCTATAATCATTCTTTCAGCGGTGCAAGCCCCGAGAGGTATGGGCGCGAGCTCGGGGCCTTCTCTTTGTATGTGGAGTGGTCTCCTGGTCTCCCTCTGCACGATTCCCTCAAAAGCGCGTACCATCACGAAATCCTGGCGCTGTCTTTTCTTGTCCCGTCCTTGCAACTTGCCTGGGATATTTGCTGAGCGTGAGTTCATGTCATGGGAGATCCACCGTGGAGTGTTGATCATTTACAATCGTTTGTCCTTGGGCCAATGCAACGCCCCTATTTGCCTCTTCGTCCAAAGCTTGGTTCAACTCTCTTAAGACATGAAAAACTTGGAACGAGTCGAATCCCCTGAGGAGAAACTGAATTCTGGCCAACAAGTTATTAAGTTTTGCACTTTGGGTTTCTTTAGAGAGTGATATAGCTCGGATTAAAAGGCGAGAGTCCCCGATGATGACCAAGTTCCGGATTCCATTGCTTTGAGAGTGGTGCAAACCTTGCTAGAGTGCCATTGCTTCTGCCTGGTTGTTGGAAGCAATGCCCAGACCAAACGCATAGCGCACCATAACTTTTGCATTTGGATTTTCTATTATACCTCCTCCACCTGCTTGACCTGGATTGCCCTTTGAGGCACCGTCAAACGATAGAATATAGCATTCCCTTTCTCTTTTCCAATTGTCGAAGTCGCCTTTTTCCTTCCTGATTTCCCATTGTTCTTGGGAAGTGGCGATGGCATTGCCCCCAATTTTCTTTTGAATTTGGAATTGGTCACTCCAGAGCTCTTCTTGCTCTTCCATCTCCCTATTGTGAGTAGGTAGCCTATGGGTGCTAGCCCATTCGCCAAAGAGAGACCTGATCCTTGCGCTCACTATGGGGGCCCTCCTTTCCTTTTCTCGAAAAATTCTGCTATTTCTCTCCAACCAAAGCCCCCAGAGGATGAATCTTGGGATTGCTTGCCAAATCCTTGAGGAAACACTTTGCTTCTTTTGATGGAACGGTAAAAGATTGGGCCAGTCAAGGAGGAGGGAGAGGATATCTTGGGGGAGGGGGAGGTCCGTTTGCAAACCAATAACCAGCTTCCAAACTTCTCTTGAAAAATTACAGTTTAGGAGAAGGTGATTAGAGGTTTCCTCAGCTTGCTGACACAGGGGGCACCTGAAGGTGCCATCCCAACCTTTATTTTGGAGGTTTTCCCCTGTCTGAATGCTGCTATGACTTAGAGTCCAAAGAAACAGGTCTATCTTGGGTATGGTTTTTAAGCTCTAGATGGATTTCTATAAAGCTGGGTTGGGTGGGACGTGAGGGAGGTTTTGAAAGGTAGAATATCCCAGTGAGGTGGAATAAGGTTTAGCATTTCTTCCCCAACCTCTCTCGTCTCTCCCTCTTTTCCTTAGTGGGGCTTTCCCCTACAGGCTGAATTTTAGGGAACCCCAGTCAGATTCTAAGTCCAGGGGCATATTTCTCACTGCCCAGCCTTGCCACTGTTTGTGCCTTCCTGTCCCCTAGGTAGAGATGTCGAAGAGTGTCCTCAGATTTTGCCCATCCATCCAGGTTTTCAGATGTTGAAGATTCTGATTCAATTCCAGAGGCGGGTCACCGAGTATGGAGTCTTCCCAGATTTTAATTTGTTTCCCATTTCCCAGCACCCAGCTCAGGTGGGGAGTGAAGTGATCGATGACTTTTTGGCAGAGAATGAAGATTGGGGACCCCGTGTGTTCGCTTGAGAGGTTTTCCACGCATCTTCTCCTTGGGCCTCTGAAATATTTCTTCCACATGGCTTCCTTGCACCACGTTGTTTTTCCACTGACTATGTGCCATAACAATTTTGCTCCTAGAGCGAGGTTCTGTACTTTAGCGTTTTTGAGGCTGAGCCCTCCCTCCAGAAGGGGCTTCAAGACTTTATCCCGGTTTATAAGGTGGGGTATTTTGCTTGTCTTCTTGCCCCCTTCCCATAAGAAACGTCTTTGCAAATCTTCCATTTGTTTAATTGTGGTGCCAGGGGCTAGCAGGAGTGAATTTTGATAAATGGGTACACTTGCCAGGATGGATTTGATGAGTACTATCCTCCCTGCTAAACTTAGCCAGTTTGCGCCCCAAGAGGAAATTCATTTCTTTAGTTTGTCTAGTAGGTGGTTCTAGCTGGAGGTCCTTGGGTTCGTCTTGGAGATAGGAACTCCCAAGTAGGTGAAAGTTTCCCAATTTGTATTCCCTTCCATGCCCAAAATTCGGGATATTTCCCTCATCTCATTGGGTGTAATATTCCAGCTATAAATTTTACTTTTTGTCTGGCTTATCTCACTTCCTGACACTGCAGCATAAGCGTCTAGCTCCTCTTTGTATCTTTTTTCTACTAGACGGCTTGCCCCTCCCAAAAGCAATGTATCATCTACGAATTGCGCGTGATTGATTTCTTTCACGCCTTGGGCTATCTTTAATCCTTTGAGGTTGCTGCAGATTCTGGCATTCTCTAATTGGTAGCTTAGGACTAAGGCTTGAATTGCGTATAGCAAGGGCGACAGAGGACAACCCTGATGTAAACCTCTGGACGCCTTGAAAAAACTAGTCACTCCTCCATTTACCATGGGGGCTATCCATGGCGAACCTATACAAGCTCTTATCCAATTCACAAAGGATTCATCGAATCCAAACTTCTTCATTACTTCAAAAAGGAAATTATGATTAACTCTGTCAAAAGCATTTGCAAGGTCGAGTTTAATAATCATACCTTTATCCTTCCTGCAAAGGCTTGAATGAAGAGATTCTTGAACTAGGATTATGTTGTCTGCTATTTTCCTTCCTTTTATGAATCCTCCTTGGTTCTCCGACACTATGAGCGGAAGGACGTTCTTCAGCCTGTTTGCAATTACCTTAGTGAGAATTTTATAGCTCGTGTTACATAGGGATATTGGTCTGAAGCGGCTGAAGTTGAGCGCTCCCTTCTCTTTGGGGATAAGTGCCAAAAAGGCTGAGTTTGTGCCTCCTCCCAACTTGCTACTCACCTGTGATTTCTTTATCATTTTGGTGAGGTCTGACTTTATGATTTCCCAGCATTGCTGGAAGAATCTTGCTGTAAATCCATCCGGACCAGGAGCTTTGTCCGGGTGCATTTGGTCCAGTGCCTCTTTAATTTCTTGCTGCGTGACTTCCTCCAGAAGTTTGCAATTGATATCATCTTTTATTAGCGTTGGAACAACTGATAAAGGGTACATTTGAGGAGTTATGCTTGCCCTTCCATTTTATGTGTAGAGAGTTTTGAAGGTCTCGAAGGCTGCCTTTCTGATGTCCTCCGGTTCAGAAATTGTAGTGTTTTGGACTTGGATTTCTGTCACAGCCTTGAAGAGCTTCCTTGCTTCCGCTTGCTTGTGGAAGTAACTCGTATTTCTGTCTCCTTCCTTCAGCCAGAGGCTTTGGGACTTCTGTCTCCAATAACTTTCCTCATCTCTGCAAGATTTGTGCCAATGGTTTTGAAGTTGCTCCTCCTTGAGAATGTCCTGCTGTGTGATCTCCTTATTTTCCAGGGCGAGCTGGTGGTTTTCTAGCTGCCTTTGAGCTTCTAGGCGAAGGGCGATTGGGTCAACTTGTTTTTTTTCCCAACCTTTTAGCTCAGCCTTGAGCCGCCGCAACTTTTCTTCCCAGACATAAAACGCAGATCCCTTAACTTTGCTGGTCCATACCTTAGAGACTCTGCTTCAAAAATCTTTGTCCTGTATCCATGCAGGGTTGAATCTGAAGGGAATGGGCCCTTGGCCTTGCTCTTTCCTAAACTCCAGGCTGATTGGCTTATGATCAGAGGTACTGTCAGGGAGGATTTCTGAGGAGGTTGTGAGTCCTAGCGTCAGAAATGAACTCTGTACTAGAAATCTGTTCAAGCGGGATGCTATGTGTCCTGGGCCTACCCTTTTGTTGGTCCAGGTGTAGCGCCCTCTTAAGGGTTTGATGTCCATTAAGTCCCATGCTGAGATCAGGTCCTCCACCCACTCTCTGGTTGGGTCCCTTACAATGGATCCCCCCCCATTTTTCTTCTGTTGCTAGGGTTACGTTTAAATCCCCCCCTAGGATTATATTTTCCAGCTCATTATCTATTAGGTAGTCTTGAATGGATTGCCAGCAAATTCTTGTCTCTTCAATATGCTGTGGGACATAAATATTAAAGAGACTTACCGTTTGTCCTGATTCCTTGTGGAGCAGTTGAGTGAATATCCAATGCATGCAAAGGTCGGAGCGGATTAGTTCTAATTTGGAGACGTTCCACAATGTGCAGAGCCCTCCTGAAGCGCCCATAGCACTGTCAGCTAAACCCTGGCTGCTTCTCCATACGTTTTTTAAGACTTTTAATGAGTCATGCTGACTCATTTTGGTTTCCTGGATGAGTAGGATGTATGTTCTTGTTGTTTTGATTAAATCCCTGAGAGCGTCTTCCTTCTTCTTGCTGCCGAGACCCCTACAGTTCCAAGATGTGAACTTCATTGATTACTTTGTGGGGGCGAGTGGCCTCCTTGGGAGGCCTTTGCATGCTTCCTTGTTTGCCTTACTTCGATTATTTACTTGAGGGTTGGCTGAGCTCCTTTGAGAATGTTCTTGTACGTTTCCCTTTCCCTTTTCGCCTTTTTGGACTTCCTCCCTCTGCCATGTCGCTTTGGAGTGTCCCAAGCTTCACTTGTCCCCTCTGTTTCACTCCCTGACGAGATCTCTCCCTCTTCGATGCCTTGATCCGCTCCATTCCTTGGGGGAGGGATCTCTCCTTCCTCGGCGCCATGAATCCCCCCATTCTCCGCACCTTCTGTTGCTTTTGAGGTTCCTCCGGTTTCCTGGTTTTGGGCGCCTCTTCCTTCTTCACCTTGGTCGGTGTTGCTTGGGGCTACCGCTTCACCTTCATTTCCCAACTCTTTGAAACTGTTTGTCGTGTCATGGATCCCTGGATTGCTTTGAGCCGGCGTTGGGTTGTCTCTTCGTGGGCCTTTGGACTTCGCTCTTCCTTTCCGGGCTTGCTGCCAACCCTCCTCCCTTTCTTTCTCTTGCAGGGTTTTGGGGCAGTTCCTCTGGAAATGACCGTATTCATGACATCCTTTGCATTTAAACAGTAGTTGTTCATAGTCTAGTTTTTGCAGGTGGTGCCACTCCCCCACCTTCAGTTTTACCGCTTCCGGCAACCCTACTTCCAAGTCAACTTCTACGCAGATTCTGGCACAAGAATATTGGTCTTTTGGGTCGGCTTTGTCAATGTAATGGCCTAGCCCGTTCCCGATCGCTTGCAGCGACGAGGAGTTCCAGCAGTGGATTGGGAGGTTTGGGAGTCTGACCCAGACCGGGACGTCTTTTGGTACTTCCGAGGCTGGATCAAAGTTTGGAGTCCAGCGATTCAGATAAAGTCCCTGTGCACCCATGAAGTATGGCCCGTTCCTGAAGATTAAGTCCCGGTCCTCCTGGGAGATGAACTCGAAGATGAAATAGCCCCTTCCAACAGCGTAGCAGGTCACACTGCTTTTTATTAGTGGCCTCCAGTTTCTTTGAATCCAGTTGTCTGTTGTCCTGGTTGAAGGCCAAAGCCCCATGAACTGACCTACCAGACCTTGCTCTGATAAGGAGATTGCTACTTTCATTGGTTGTTCCGGTGGGAGATTGATTTCTGGTATGTCCTCCAGTCTTCTCACAAAGCTTGATGGTTCACCTTGGGTCGCCTTCTTCGTGCAAGTCGTGACTAGTTTGTTGAAGGACGCAAGAGGGGGAGGGAGGGGGCGACGACTCCCCTCCGTCCTGGCTCGACATGGTAGCGGCCCGAACCCTA
>SNQJ01S0078508.1:0-23570 GCA_010110895.2 Picea sitchensis
TTCAGGCTCAAGAGTCAAACAGAGGTAGTGAAGTTGCTTTGGTGATAGAAACATTACATCAGCAAATACAACAAATTGCTGAGCTACAGGTTGAGTGTACTACCCTCAAACAAATGGTTGCTAGTATGGCTAGCATTCATACTTTGGCATTTCCATGGCGAGGTTATTAGTTGTTTCCTCGGGTAACAAGGAGGATGAAACAGTTCAGCAACAGCCAGTAGATGTAGAGATGGAGCTTCTGGATCAGAGTTCAGCCAACACTGAACTGAAACAGGATGAAGCACATGGATAGCCAGGCATTTCCTTCAGTTATGTTTTATGTTCTTTAAAGTTTGTTTATTACTAGGTGTTTTCGTCAGGATATACACATATAGTAAAATCCAGGAGCATATTTTTGAGAAATGTCATGAAGATATACACTGTCAGGCTCAAGTATTGAGCTTACTTATGACAATTTTGCTGGACAATCATATTATATGTATTTGCATGCTGAACGTGCAGCTGTTATAATACGAAATTATCTGTTTTTGTTTTAAAAAAAAATGGCATGTGTGTCTGATAGCCATGATATGACTAGAATGCTCTACTATCTAAAGCCACATAAAATAGTGAACTAAACACTCGTAGATCAACCAGGACCTATGAATGATAGGATACAAAATATTCAAATAGGTTTCTAACCAAGAACTATTCAAATTTCAATCTACTAGCCATAGAATTCTTAGTCTATGACAGAACTATACAAATGTAAGTTACATGAAACTTGATGGGGTGACATGGAAAAGAGTGACCACAAAATTTTTGGGACCACAATTAAATAGAATTTAAATGTCTGAAAGACTTAAAGAGTAAATGGTTGAGGAAAATAGTTTTTGGGTTTTAAATAATAAATTATCAAGAAAAGTAGAATAAAATGATCAGGAAAATTAGTATGATAGGCAGAAACAACAATTTAATAGAAAATTGATGTAGATATGAACTCCCATACATAATTACATCATACAGAATCAAAAATCAGTGTTATAGATTAGTTATATGTGCCAAAATACAATATAAGCTACACCAAGCTCTCAAATTCATCAAGGTATTCATCATCTGGTCCAAGAAAAGTTGATCATGACCCATGTTTAGTGGTAGATGGTGGAATGGAATTAGACTGAACAGACCTACACAAAGAACATAGAACAAATTGGGGTGCAGGGGAAGGGGTACAAGGTCTTGTTTTTCATAAATGTTGAAATGCTGAAAAGGCTGTTTAAGTATGTTGGAAGCTGAATAACACCTCAAATTCTACTTTCTACGTGTGAGGGCTGGAGGGCTGGCGGGGTTGAATCTACCACCAAACATCCTGAGATGGGGTTCCCACTTCAACTTTTAAGTTTTAATGTTAAAATTTAAGTTAATTACTTTGTGCCACTCTAACCAAGTTGAGGAACTCAAGATTAGGAGGCAACGATTGCAATGATGTTGTGCATAGTGATTTTGTACCTGGGATTTGTTTTTTCCTTTTAAGAACCCAATATATTGCTAGAATAATAATGAACTTTCCTTCAAAGTGTACATGCTAAGGTATCAATGCATCAAAGTTGCCTTTCGAGAAGTTGTGAAAAGTTATATGTAGCAGTTATACCTTGTGCACTTGCACTAGGTATAGCTTCTACATATAACTTTTCACAACTTCTTGTAAGGCAATCAAACATGTTGAACATTAAATACCTATCCAATTCAAAAGTAAAGGATTTCTTAATTTTTAGTCGCCTTTCCTCTAGGCAAATCTTTGAATGTTCTAGTGCATCACTTTTGCCACAATGGAGTCGGGATAATGGAGTTGAAGGGACTCTGCAAGAGGTACATTGGTCTCTTGCCAACAAGAGTTGCTTCATTGCCAAATTTGCCAAGACTCCATCTACTGCCTCCTTTACTCCAACTTTGTCATCGTTGAGTGCCTCTGCAGTTGATTCTGTAGTTGAAGGTATATCTGATGGGAGAAGGCTTCCATTTAGCATAGCACCACCATCCAACTTTGAGTTTTAGTCCTTTTAGTTTCTTCATGGAATCACCCAAAATATTTTTTTTACTTAAATTTACCTAGAACATGCATATTAGCTTATGGCTATACAATCAATTTCACTCCTCCATCAAGTATTTTCCAGTATGTAAATGACAAGGAAAATGAGGTCCTAAATTTTTTGATATGTTGTTGTAAAGTACATCTGCATGATATTCAATTAAATAGACTTTGAAGTTTGAACTCTTCTATGACAAATTAATAACTCCATCAAGCTTGTCTACATAAAGGTTAGATATCATGCCTTATGTTACAATAACATTGATATGTCTCAAGGGTTGATAAAGTTGTCAATTTACGGTCCTAAGTGTTCATAGTCACTATTTAAGACCTTAAGTTTTGCTCAAGCAAATATCTGTAATGGTCTTTGAATTTTGAACCATTGAAGTAGCTCATTAATTTGCTTGAACAATGGGATTAGTGTTCTTTCAAATGCTTCCTATCCTCCTATAAGTACCAACACCATGTGTAGTTGACAATGAAGAATCAATAGCCTTTACCCTAGTGAATGTAAAGCAAAATATCCTCACAATTGCTAGCATATTGGTTGGTTTGTTTGCTAGTAACATTTGTAGTGTTTGTGACGTTTAATTGGCCCAGGTCAAGGTATGATTTTTTATTTTAGGTGTGGCTTCTTCTTTTGTTTCTTGGTTGAATTTCCAAGTGATCAAAATATTTAGTGTCAGTGTTGTTGTGACCAGCTAAACAATATCTTGTGATTTCTCACTAAAAGCTGTGAGGTACATAATATACATTGAACTCATTAATATTTTATGTCCATTACTAGGAACTTTTAAGCATGACTATAAATATTTACATTAGTGTTTGTGATGGAAGAAAACTTTTCAACTATGGTAGAGCCCATTTGCTATATATCTTTGGCAGAAAAGTCTCTTTGAATCCTGGGTTGATTTATGTGACTCAAAATGGTGCCTTTTTCCCCATGGAAACATTTCAGAGGTGTTCCGGTTTCTTAAATGCTCTTCCTGGTAAACATTTACTGAAATGGAATGTCTATGAGATTTTCCCAAAATTCCTCTGAATTGCTAGCATCTTGTCTGGTTCATTTGCTAGTTCCTTTGTTTTTGTTTGTGACGTCTAATGACAATCCTCTCATATCTATTTTTATTCTCATTATTGGCTTCTTCCTCTTTTCTTGGTGAATTGTTAAAATTTTGTCAAAATATTATTAATAGATTGATGTTGCCACCAACTAGAAGCCGAATCTGGTGATTTGTCACTCTAAAATTTTGTGAAGTTGGAGAATGTCATTGAGCCATAGCTTACAAGTACCAATTTCTAGCATTTATTTCCCTATCAAACTATTAGTCATTTGCAACACTCCACGCATTTTGCTTTCTTACTTTCATATGTGAACATCCCTCCAACCTATATCTTGCATTTTATGCCAACTAAGATCAAGGTGAGGGGACAAAGATTAAAAAATATATACAATAAGATATAAAATTGGAGATACAGCACCATGCCAATATTTTCTTTTGGCACATGACTTCCATTCAATATTCCTATGAAGTTCACCACATGCCACGGACAAGTACTGAGATTGACTCTGTCAAAGAAACTATCGACCCTAGGCTTGGGAGATTCCCTATAGGGGAACATTCCACATTTAGTGGTTTTGAAACAATTTCCATTCTTGAATCCCCTAGCCTCAATTGTTGGATGTGAATGTCTGAAAGCTTCTGTATAATGGACCATTTAACAATGGACCTTATCCCTATTTTAGGACTACTCAAGCCTCAGACACAAGTTGGATAGAAATGACATTGTGGCATGGTGGATTCAATTAGCTCTCATAATTTTTGAGATGTTCAATAGTTCCATTAATTAGCACCAACAATTCATATACTAAAAAGACTTGTCAAAATATTGTTTCGGCCAACCTCGGCCAATCAGTATCAAGGCTTGTCATCACTAAATTTTTTTGGCAACATCACTGACACAATATTTTCCATCAGATACTGAAAATCCTTGGATGAGTTTATTAGTTTGATCCAACATTGCAGCTCTAGTATATATAGAAAGAAAATTAGAATCCCTTTTCCCCAAAACTCAATTCAGAAAATGATTTAATTCTCTCCGCAGTTCAATTTCCTAATTATTTATTCAATGGGATGTTGCACCGAAACCAATAATAGCCTTGTATGTATCAGTTCCCTTGACATTATTTATCACCCAATCTAAGCTTGAATCCACTATGTCCTTGGAATTAATCAAGCTCATCCAGGACAACCTTAACCTCTGGCCTTGGAGCCAATAAATTTCCCAGAGATATACTCAAATTGGATCACAGTGAGAGAGATAAGACCTTGATCCCATTTGAGGCTCTTCAATCACTTTCTTCACCTCCTTAACATGGCTACCTTTCATGGCATCTTCAGCTGTCGACCAGTTTAGGCGGTCATGATCATAAATATGAGCACCCTCCATACTGATATCTTCCTTTTATAGCTAAATTGTTAGTCGTTGATACCATCACCATATTTGTGGCGTGATCCTACGTACTACGTCCATTAAAAAATCTGACCATGAGAGAGATAAAATATTTAAACAGTCAAGCACGGGGGTAATGGACTTAAATCAGAGACCTTTGCAGGTAAATATTGAATAGAGTACTCCCAATGAGACTGAAGGTTGTGCTCTCAATCTGATATGGGTTTTAGAGATTCATATATGTATGTATCAAAGACATAGTGGTGAATTTAGTTGATCCAGAAACAAAAAGTAAATAGTGGGTTGTGTTAAATAAAGAGACTATGCATAATCAAAAGAACCTGATACATATTGATGAAACCAATAGTAGCGACATATGGGATAATTTACTATCCAAGGGTTGGAAGGGCCTAGCTTCTTATGTACTAAGGGACCTGAGTCAGTTAGTCATTTATTGATCATTAATCAAGTGTTACTTCACTAAACAAATTTGGCACCTGATATTAGGAGGTCTAAATATAAGAAATGTTTGGGATGGAATTTCTTTAAAGGTATGTTATGATAATTGGGTAATCCAGGTACCAGAGTTAGCTACATTTCCAACTCTTGTTAGCTGGTCTATTTGTCTGGAGCGTAATAAGGCTATATTTGATAATGGGTGCCCATATTTTCAGTAGAGTTTATAAGACTCCTGGGATTTTTAACAGACTTTCAGTTCTTGAGTCTGCCTACTATACATACCAATAAGGCTTCTTTCCAGGCTGAGTCAACAGTTTGTTGGTTTGATAGAGAAGTTTTATCAAACGGCCTCCACATTGGAGTAGGGGATGATTAAGATTAGTGATAAAACATGTTACAAATGGATTGCCCAATCCCATGACTTCATAGGCAGGAGTTTGTAATTTAGAATAGCATAGAAAAATCAATTGCAACTCTATAGAAATATATGGCATATTAGAATTATAAAAGAAGCTTTGTTTCTATCACTCTGGTCTTATTTTACCACTGCCGGGATGGATCACATCCTATATATTATAGGCAACTATGACCATCATTGTATATAGACTATCAAGGTATTAATATATAGATTAATCTTGTGTAAATGTGTGTGTGTGTAGATGTTGGGTTCAAAAATCAAATTTGTATTATATAATATATATATATGCTTAGTAACAGAGCTCCATTTACATCTTCGTGACCAGTTCAGACAGAGCCATACTATAACTACCAAAAACCTCATGGGAAAAGCAAAATTATGCTGGAATACACACACTTGTGCTCATACATTGTCTATACAGACTGATGCACAGTTTTTGCAGGATATAATCTTTGTAATGACCCATTCGAGCTCTACAAAATAAAAAATTGCCGACATAACTATCAATAAAAGACTAACCATGGAAACATAGATATGAGACCAAGAGCATCCAGTGAAACATGGACATCCCGGAGAAAAGCAGTAAAGGATGTCACATGTGGGATCTTATGGATTTTCTTGGAGTTACTTCTTTCTTGATGATAGTTCATAGCGGTCTTAGGTTGTTTACCTGCCCGACTTGACATACTTTCGGCCTTATACGCTTGTCTTCTCTTGATCATACCTTCCTCATCTCTCTTCAGAATTTACTCTATGAATCCTTTTAGCAGACTTATGCTCCACCATTGGTTTATTTGGCTTCTCCTTGGAATCTAAAATGTGCCATCAGGAATCTAGAATCACTCCTCTTAAAAAATATTAGAATTGTTTTGGATCTGTCTTTTAAGTTTCTGGAATTAAGTTGCTGCTTCTTTGATATTGAGCTAAATGAATTCTCGGAGACCACCTTTTAGTGTTTTTCTGTCTTCTCTCATCCAGCCAAACCCCGATGCTTCTCTGTCTTCTCTCATCAGTCAAACCCCATTCCCAAACGTTCAGAGTGAATTTTTACTTTTCTTTGTCTTGTTTAATGGTCTTGTTTTTTCCGGACATGTCTTATGAATATTCTATACTTGGTAGGAATTTTACTAATTTTATATTGTTTCTCTTGCAGGTTTCACTTTTAGCTTCTAGATCAATTTGAAATTTCAATTGTGGAATATTTATTGAGATGTCAAACACTGATCGTGGGAAGAAAGATCAAGACAAAATGATCTATCATCATATTTTCAAGACTTCAATCGGATCCACATTCTCTTCATGCTTGAAGCTCTTTTTTGAGCAACCCTATCCTTGAGGAAGTCTCAACTCTTGTGAGAGTCATCCTAATATCAAATAATGGGTAAGGAAATATGTTCCCTCCGTCAAAGTGAGATAAATGCATTTCACGAAGTGGCAGTATAAATGTCAAAAAATATTTCATTGGAAAATAACACAACCAATTCATGGAAAAGACAAAGGGCCAATGGGACATAGGGAGGCTATTCCAGCTTGATTGGGTGTCAAAATTTCCATTTATTGATCATTACCTCCAAAAGTAAATGTCTAAACCAAAGTTATATGCAATATATGTAGTTGGAAACTTGGCATGTCAATGACATTACAGATGAAGTTAGATACAATTGAGAAACTGTCTGAGGAAAGGTGTATGAAAAGAAAATTATAGATGGGGAGGAAAAATCTATTGTCAGATGGAAATCTTACGAGGAATGTCGACATGTAAAATATGTTGATGAATATAATGAATATTTAATAAACAAGCAAAAGGCTTCGGGGTGAATTGGAGGAACCATCCATCTCACATTAGTAGCGATGGAAAGAAATTTGTTATCCAAGACAATACAATTAAGCATTGTATTCACATCTTATCTAAAGGGAGTCCTATGATGGATTATCAGGATTACATGAAATATCTATCTTTTCTTCAAATACCAAACTTTCCATCTTCTCATTGGTCTTTAGCAAGTGGTTGGGAATGGGCAAAATATCTAGCTCATTCCCAACCACTCGTTAAAGACTAATGAGAAGATTGCAAGTGCTAGTTTTGTGTCATTGTCTTTGGATAAAGATTCTGACTATTTGATAACCCTTCGTGGATTTGCATAGTATTTATATGGTTAATGACCATATTAGGCATTCCTATCTACTTAGGGTTCATAAAATGATGGAGAATTCTATTGTTGAAAATATTTATGAACTTGTTAATAATCGTTTGAAGGAAAGTGGTGGTATGGATCCTTTAATCCTTAAAAGTTGGTATGTGTTGGAGAGGATGGAGCGTCGGTAATGCAAAGGTAAAGGAATGGCCTTTGTGTCAAACTACAACTATCGACTTCATGAGTATTCGTGGGTTGAGTATTCGTGTATGGCTCATGGATGAATCTTGCATTTAAAATATTAAGCAAGTTTCCATTGGTTTCAAAAGTTGAAGATCTTGTGCGAGAGGCTTATGCATATTTTTCTAATAGTCACAAATTATTTTCAGAGTTTAAAAAATTTACTGACGGTGTTACAAATGGAAACAAACTATTAAAGGATGTTGATACAAGATGAATCTCATTGAATGGACCAACTCAAAGATTATTTAGTGATTACCAGTCCTTGGTAGGGGTGATGTATGAACATCGCTTCAGTATAGATAAAGCTCAAGATCTTCTCTTTAGACTAACTGACATAGAGACATTATTAATAACATTGGTTGGAATTCTTCTATTCTAGATGAAATGAATGTCCTAAAGTGAAAATGTCTCAAAGTGGCACAATTTATATTACTTGAATACCTGAATGCAAATTTGCATGCTCATTGGATAATTTGTATATGATGCCAGGTTCTTTTATAGGTCCATGGTTCACAAATTGGACTCTGATCATTGATATAGAAAATACTGAAAATTATTTGAGTTTTGATGAAAAAGGGATACTATGTATGGAAGTGTGTGGGTATATGGTTTCTTTTCATTATATTGATAAAGGCAGACGAACCACCAAAAATAATGTGTCAAGAGACCTATTGGAAACAAATGTTGTCATTTTCAGTGAGACACAACTTGATACAAATTGCAAGTTCATTGTCATCGGAGATAAGAGACTGATTCCCTCGAGATGAATTGTTGGAGCCCATGTCTGTGGTGTACCCCGAATATTGGAACAATTTAAAATGTCAACCTACTTTTAAATGTGACTTTGTGGAAAAATTAAATACTTTAGTGGACCACTTTGCAAGAAGGCGGGGTACGATAGGAGAACAAGTTGAAGGTATTTTGGATCGATCAAAATTGTTTCAACAAGCCACATGCTTTTTTGAAACAATGTGGAATCAATTTATCACTTTGGAGAATCCTCTAGAATATGGTCAAATAACAAGATTATGGACTATTTTAGGTGCTAGCCCATACTTACAGGCTATGTCTGAATATTTCAAATTGGCAGTTTGTGTCAAACCATGATTTTGGGTCAGTGGAGGATGAGAGAATGGCTGAGTGCTACTTTGTCATTTTTGAAGTCAAAGATGAGGAACAAGCAGTAAACATACGGATATATGTTTAAGATTATATGTAACAAGTATGACATTTCCAAATTTTCCATATGACGCCAAAGAGCTAGTGCTCTTTGGCGATCGGATTGTGATATAAGGGGAGAAAACAATATAACAGTTTCTCTAATGAAGACGTCTGAGGAAAGGAAATAATAATTCTTTGGAGGCTCATATGTGGTAAATTTATCACAGGGGGTCTTGTTGGTGAAGAAAATGAGCACAAGATGAGAGCTGGGAAATTTAGTATACAGACATTTGATCCTATCCGGTACTATATGAGGGTAGATTTGTAGATTAAAACACCTATTGTCAATTTTGGTATTTGCTGTGGCATAGTGAACTATACTTGAACATGGTTATTGTGTGAAAAATCTTGTGTCAATTTTGGTGAATTTTACTACAAGCAGTCTATGAAATGTTTTGTGAAGTCCATTTTTAGATTGAAAAACTTGTTATTTGATTGGATTATGTAGTAGATGTGATGAAAGGCATCGTGAAGTCCATTTTTAGATTGAAACACATTTTTTAATGGGGCCTATGCAATTGTTTAATTGGCTTATGCAAAATGCTCTTTGTTAATTTTGGTTAACTTTATTGTAGGAGACATGGTGAAATGTTATGTGAAGTCCATTTGTAGATTGAAACACTTGTTGTTTTATTGGCCCATGTAGAAGATGTGGTGAAATGTTGTGATAAGTCCATTTGTAGATGGAAACACCTTTTGTTGATGTTGGTTGACTTTATTGTATTATATGTAGTGAATGTTGATGTTTGGTGAAATGTTGGTTGACTTTGTTGTAGTAGTCTAGTAGATGTAGTGAATGTTGATGTTGACTTTAGTGTAGTGGATGTAGTGAATGTTGACAATGTTGTAGACTCCATTTTGTGGAATTGAAACACATTTTGCAATTGGCCTATACAAATGCTCTTTGTCAATTTTGGTGACTTTCGTATTAGATGTGGTGAAATGTTGTGTGAAGTCCGTTTGTTTACCCAACACCACTTTCGGTAATATTTTACAAGATTTTATAATTGATTGAAAGATTAAGCCAATATTTTACAAGATTTTATAATTAGGTGAAATATACACCAAGATTTTACAAGATTATAAAATTGACTAAAATATTAAGCCAAAAAATTATATACATTTTATATTATTGATACAATAGCCCTCAATTTTTCCCTATGTATCATAGAGGATTCACCCATTTATTATACATATAAATTTCAGGGGGGTTCTTAAAATCACCTGTTTCTTACACCCTTTGAGTAAAGAACATTTGCAAAATTAACACTAATTAAAATTTATCTAGAGCATTTTTGTTTTTAGGATCTTCCATCAGTTTCATTTAACATTAGACTAGGATTAGCACTTTGGTTAGGCTATGAGTACAACTCTCTAAAGCATTCGAAACAAACATTGGCATCTTGCGATGGACCAGGAAAATCCAATTGTCATATAAGCTTTATGGGATCCCCTCTCACACGGGGGTTACACACGAGGTCACATTTTGGTGAGTTACGGAGATTATCTCTCCTTGGTTCAACCATTCTTGACTAAAATATTCGCCAAAAAATTATATATACATTTTATATTATTGATAAAATAGCCCTCAATTTTTCCTATGTATCATGGGGATTCACCCATTTATTATACATATAAATTTAGGGGGGGTTCTTAAAATCACCCCTGTTTCATACACCCTTGAGTAAAGAACAACTGCAAAATTAACACTAATTAAAATTTATCTAGAGCATTTTGTTTTTAGAATCTTCCGCCAACATTAGACTAGGATTAGCACTTTGGATTAGGTTATGAGTACAACTCTCCAAAGTATTCAAAACAAACATTAGCATCTTGCGATAGGGACAGAAAATCCAATTGTCATATAGGCTTTCTGGGATCCCCCTCTCACACAGGGGTTACACATGAGGTCGCATTTGGGAGAGTTACGGAGATTATCTCTCCTTGGTTCAACCATTCATAGTAGTCAAATCATATATTGGGTGTTCTTCTTGAGGTTCACCTATTTTTGTTTGGTCTCGGTGCTTCATGAACTTCGAATCCATTCGGGGTCCTCTACAGTTCTACCCGTCCACTTGTCCTCAGTTCTCTCGAAGGATTTCAGACTTGTTATCCTGCCCATACGTTCAAACTGGACTGTCGACTATACTTGCCCAGGTACTGACTACGAGTTGGTGTCCTTAGTAGCCATAATATTTAGGTTATTACACAAGGTGATGGTGAAGGGAAGTCTCACTATACCTGGAACAAACGTTGGTCAAACTCACTTGGGATCCTTGGAGGGTAAATCCACAATTACTGCGTGGAAGCTTGCACCAAGGCATAAGTGCATTAAGTAGGTCTCCATCATAATTGTTCCACCCAGTTATATCCTATCCCCTTCTTGACATGATCACACAATGTTGGATTTCATCACCAACTAGTATGGTCATCCAGAGAAGGTTTTGTTTGCTTGGTTTGATTCCTAGATTTTTAGTGTATGTTGTTTCTTTTCGTTAGTCGACGATAGATTTATTTTTTCGTTCATTACTTATCTCAAGAAACATCGCCCTTCACCATTCATGTAGGATGCAAGGTTTACCCCAAGAAGATCCCAAGGGTTATCTACCTTTGCTTCCCAACTCTTCAGAAGGCCCTCCTAAGGCTCATAATGAACTAGGCTCTGAGGTTGGAAGCACACACTCTATCGAACAACTCTGAATTGTATTCGATTCTTTGAAATCTTTTTTAATCAACCCAGCTTTGAGTATTAGGCGAGAACCGCATCTGTTGTGGGTGAAATTGTCTGGAGAAGTTTTTGTTAGTGAAGAGACTGAGGTACCTATCGTACCTCACGTGGGATTTGGAGTAGAGGATCCCTTTCTCCAAAGTGAAACATTTAGGACCCCGACTCCTACTATTGGAACCTCTGGTTTTGGTTCTGTAACAGTCTGTGATCTATACGGTAACCTAGGAGCAAGTCTCGATCAACCCACGGCATCACAAGTGCCCGAGACATATGTTAGTTATACGATACCTTTAAATCACTTTACTGGTATGACCAGTAATGTCATCACCGTTGCATACCAATTGTTCATTGGTTCTCACTCGAACCCTAGTATCCAAAAGGCCCATTCCACTATGGTGTCGCATGTTGCTACAATCCCCATCAGAAATGTGACACCATCCCAGGCTCCGATTGGAACACCACTTAGACAAAATCCATCAGTTCCACTTGGGTACAAAGATTTGAATCCTTCCATTACGAACACTACCCAAGTTACACCCAGAGGTTATATACCTACACCTTTGTTTGGAGGAACTGGTCTTGGTGGCTCTAATCTAGTTGGAGTCTTCGGTCATTCATTTTCTGGTTTCTAGCTCCCTTTTGGCACTCAACCTCATGCTGGCGTGAAACCTCCATTTGGGAACCAAAATCAAATGGGGACACAACCTCCACTTGGGGGGGGAAATTAGACTGGATTCCATAAACCATTGTATGGACAAAATGTGACACCAAATCCTTGGCACATTCCTTTTCTGGGAAATCCACTATTCCCTGGGGGGAAACAACCTCAAGGACAACAAAAACCTTATCCTCCTTATGGAAAAATTTCCTATCCACCTTATGGGAAAACACATCAATCGACTTATAATCCTCAGAACCCATCAAGTTATCCTCCCTATGCACACGTTTCTCAACCATCATCGAATCCTGGTTATATTGGTCAGCAACAACTGAATGTAGGAGGACCTATTGGATATAATTATCCACCTAACCCAGTTTACAATCCTAATGGTGTCCCCATGCCATGCCAATATCATCCTCATGTTAATTCAATCTGCTCCAGCATCCACTCCCAGTTCGACCACACCCTCCTCTACCTCCCCCCAAACTCAAAACTATGAGGTTAATGCAGTTCATTATGCCCCTTCACAATAATCTGAAGGTAAGAATAAGACAAAGAACAAACCAAAGAAGAATAATAACAATGAACAACTGAAAGCTCAAAACCCACCACCTACTACCGAAAATCAACCACAACAAAAATGAAAATTCCCATGTCTTATTTGTGATGACGATCACTACACTCGAGACTATCCACATCATGATGAAGTGGCCAAACGTTTTAAGGGGAATTCCCAACCTGTCATGCTTACTCATCTTTTTCCTCAGCAAAAATATATGGTTTCTCAAACCCCCTCTCCAAGGGGCATTTCCAGCCACTCTTCTCATGATGAAGCCTTGACAAGTGCCCATATTCATATATTTAACAAGATTGATTTGACCACCCGCTCTACGACATATGACACATTAGTTAAACCTGACAAAGGAAAGGTCACTAACGGTACTTTACCGGATCCATCACCATCCTCCATTAGTCCTCTATATGTTAGTACTTCGTCTAGACCACTTCAGATCGAGAAACCTATGTTCGACTCTATCTTATGCCCTCCTAAGAGCATT
This sequence comes from Picea sitchensis, assembly GCA_010110895.2. NCBI lineage: Eukaryota > Viridiplantae > Streptophyta > Pinopsida > Pinales > Pinaceae > Picea > Picea sitchensis. The sequence goes on from SNQJ01S0078508.1 coordinate 13,446, forward strand.
ATCCATAATTATACCTTTAATCCTAGTTCCCATGCCACCTAGAACTAAAACATTGTTGAATATTTGGCTCAAGCACCATGTGTTATGTCTGTGTTAGAAGTTCTATAGCACTGCCCTAGTCAACATAAAACGCTCTTGGATGCTATTGGTGCTTTTGATCCTAAGTCGTCCAACAATATCTTGTTTAACCTGGACAATTTTACATCTCGACTCTCCCACCAACTTGCTTTCCAAATTGATGTTGTTTTTCACAATCAACAAATTCACTGTACCATCTTGGATGAGACAGCCTCTACATGTGTCATGTCTTTAGAATGGTGGAAAGGTTTAAAATCACCTGCACTTAACAAATCCCCAATGATGTTGCGCACATTCGATGGGTGAGGTTTTCATCCCCATGGAATCTTGCAGTCCTTGTCCGTTCAGTTGGGTGGAAAAACTGTCACCATTGAAGTCGAGGTGGTCGATGCTCCCCTCGATTACAACTTGTTACTTGGAAGAATTTGGTTTTATGCTATGACTATAGTTGCTTCGTTGGTGTTTCGATGTGTAAAATTTCCTCATCATGGAAAAATTGGCATTGTCAGTGAGTTAGATTTCTGTACATCCGACGCTCGAGCTCCCACTACCAACAATATTCCATTCTTGGGATATCACACGATCACGTATGAAAGTGTTGGTGTAGAATTGTTAAAATATTCCACCCTCATGGGTACCTTCCCTGCACCACTTCCTCCTACAACGCATCATATTTCCATAGTCAATATGATTTCGATTATGACTTATCAGTCTTTGGAATCATCTGATCCTTGGATTGTACCTAGTCCTCTAGAGTTCGATGTGCTAGGTGACACCATGCCACTTAGTCCAACCGAGGCTTCATACGTTGCTATTCAATCAGACTCTCCCTCTTTGGATGACCAATATCTCTTGGTACCCGACACCTACTCGATGCCATTTTGGTTAAATTCCTTGACGTCTTCTTTTGACTACATTTATCAAATCTTTCCATTCGACAAATCTATCATGGAAATTCTTAGAATTGATGACATACCTTGGGATGATAACCATCATCCATCATTTTTTCTTCCACTGCTTGAAGAAATACAGGAAGATATACACTCTATCTTCCCCCCCCCGATTTTGTCGACCTTCCACAATCACCCATACTTACACAAGATACTATTTCTGAAGCGAATTTAGGAAACATTACCTCTACGATCATTATTGACATTTCGATCAAGGAATGTTTCATGGAAAATATTAATCTCGGTGTCAATTGTTCACTCGAGGAAGTGATTTCTTATACCGCTTTATTTAAAGAATTTCGTGATGTATTCGCTTGGAGCTACGAGGAAATGAAAGGGATCGATCCTTTGATCATTGTGCACAAGATTAAAACCTACCCAGGTGTAAAACCTATTTGACATAAACATCGCTCAGTCCATCCTAAGAAGACCGCAGCTATTAAGGAAGAAGTTGAGAAATTATTGAAATTTGGCTTCATCTATCCTATCCATTTGACAAAATGGGTTTCAAACATTGTTCTGATTACTAATAAGAAAGGGATCATTTGTGTCTACATTTATTATAGGGACCTCAATAAGGCTTGTCCAAAAGACAACTACCCTACGCCCTTCATTGACCAGATCATTGACAATTGTGCAGGTAGTGTGATTTTCTCTTTCATGGATGGTTTCTCAGGGTACAACCAAATTGACATTTTACCTATTGATCAACATAAGACAACCTTCATCTTCCCATGGGGAAATTTCACCTACCGGAAACTACCTTTTGGCCTCAAAAACATTGGTGCCACATTCCAGCGAGCTATGTCATATGCTTTCCACGATATCAANATTGACATTTTACCTATTGATCAACATAAGACAACCTTCATCTTCCCATGGGGAAATTTCACCTACCGGAAACTACCTTTTGGCCTCAAAAACATTGGTGCCACATTCCAGCGAGCTATGTCATATGCTTTCCACGATATCAAACATATTGTGGAACCTTACCTCGACGATTTACCTGCCCATTCATCCAGTCAATCAAACCATTTAGGTCATCTATGGGCTATTTTTCTTCGATGTTGGTTCTACTGCATTCATTTGAACCCACATATATGTATCTTTGTTGTCGAATCAGGTCGACTTCTCGACTTCGTTTCTTCCAAGGATGGGATTCGGGTGGATCCCTTTAAAATTAAGGCTATCCTTGCTTTACCTGCACCTAATAATATAACACAACTCCAAAGTTTGTAGGGGAAAGCAAACTTTCTTCACCGTTTCATTTGAAACTACACTCATATTACCAAAGAATTTATTTGATTGTTGCAGAAAGACACCCCTTTCATCTGGGATGACACTGCTCAACAATCTGTTGCTTCTATTAAGCATGCATTTACCAATGCACCCCTGTTGCATCCTTCGAATTATACGTAGGACTATATCCTTTACTGAGAAGCCTCTACTTCCACTATTTCTATGGTGTTAGTTCAAGAGGACCCTATTAGTGAGAAACACGTGATATGTTATTTGAGAAAAAGTCTATCTGGTCCCGAGCTCTGATATTCACATGTTGAAAAGTTGTCTTTGGTAGATGTCATCGTTGTCCAGAGATTTCATCATTACATTTTGCTATGCACCACCACAGTTATCATGGACTCTAACCCCATGTATCACATTCTGACACGTCAAGTTCTTGGGGGAAAATATTCCAAATGAATTGTCATCCTTCAAGAGTTTGATCTCAAGTTTTCTAAGTCCAAAGATAAAAAATCATTGGTGTTTGTCAAGCTTATCTATGACCTTCCCCGTGACGATGAAGATATTGAACCTAGAGACTCCCTCCCTGATGAGACTTTGTTCCTCATCTGCATGTCCAACCCTTGGTATGGAGATATCCTTCTTTATCTCTAGACCCAACATTTTCAGCCCGATATCTCTCATGAAGAGTGTCGTTGTATTCGCCATCATTCTCGTTGCTACCTTATCATCGGTGACACTCTATATCATCATGGTATTGATACTATCCTACGATGGTGTTTGACTCATGAAGAGGCTAAACATGTTCTTAATGACTGTCACCTTGGAGCCTGTGGCGGTCATCTTTCTGGGATGGTTACAGCTCAAAAAATCTTACGTGTCGGCTACTTTTGGCCCTCTATTTTCAAAGATTGTATTGAGGCAGTAAAAAAATGCCCACCCTGTCAAGTTTTTCACAACAAGGCATGAACCCACCCCGCTCCACTGCATCCCATTATTTCCATCGACCCCTTTGCAAAATGGGGCATTGATTTCATGCAGTGTAATCCTACGTCAGCCGAGGGGTATGGTTACATCATCATTGCCATCGATTAATTCACAAAATGGGCTGAGAGGCCTAGATTTCTGAGTGATGGCCATACTGAAGATCTTTTCTTCTTCAACCACATCATCACTCACTTTGGTGTTCCACAAGCCATTGTCACTGATCATGGTTCACACTTTCAAAACTAGATGATGAGTGAGTTGCATGCCAAGTTGGGTTTTCGCCATGAGAACTCATCCCTGTATTATCCTCAAGAAAATGGACAAGTTGAAGCCATCAACAAGGTCCCTAAAACCATGATTCAATGTATGGTAGGGGAAAACCATACATCTTGGCATCTACAATTTTTTTCCGCTCTTTGGGCTTACCATACTTTAGTGAAAACTGCTACTGGATTCACTCATTTCCACTTAGTATATGGCATAGAATTTGTTTTACCAATCGAGTGTGAAATTCCCTCGTTGAAAATCAAAGCATAAATCTTTCCTCACACTTCTGTCGAAGAAGAATGCTTCTTACACCTGACCAGGTTGGATGAAACATGTCGTGATGCCGCTCTCGTTAACGAAATGTATCAAAAGAAAATCAAGAATTGATACGACAAATCCATCCACCCTCGTGCTTTTACAGAAGGAGACCTAGTCCTCGTTTATGACTAGGATCATGATAAGTTAGGGATAGGTAAGTTAGAACGTCTATGGCATGGTCCTTACATCGTGAAACTTTTTTTACATAGAGGTGCCTATGAGCTAGTTGACTATGACAGAATGTCCCTAGGTGAGCCCCGAAACAATCTTTACCTTAAGAAGTACTATGCATAGAAAATCTAGCATGTGTGCTTTGTGCACTATTGTATTTTAGTTTGGTGTGTCTTTTTCTTTTGCATGCTCGAGTTTTTTCCTTAGACTCTTATACTGTGTCTTTTTTTTTCATGCGTAGATGACATCTTCCTTTCCTATCTTTGTCGGGTTTGCGGATGGCACTAGTCGACACACCCAAAATGTTTCTTATGTAGCTTGGGTTGTTTACCACTATGATGATTTGGTGAGTTCAGGAGGTATTTTCTTAGGATCGACAACTAACAACATGGAAGAATATCATGTTGTCATCGGAATTTTAACCGAAGCCTCCTCCCTAGGTGTTTCTCATATGATCATTAACCTAGACTCTCGACTCGTGGTTTGCCAAGTTAATTGAATCTATGCTATTCACAATCCTATCCTACTACGTCTCCACTTACGAGTTTGTCGTCTTGAACAAATGTTTGATTTTATTGAATACAAACACATACCAAGAGAACTCAATACCATTTCAGATTCGTTAGCCAATTACATCATGGATCAGTATATCTCACATAGATAAGGTTTCATAAAGTAAATAAATCATAAATCACATGTAAATTAAAACACATCACATTAAAAACATCATTAGGCACTGTAAAAAATCGGATATGTATATATATACGGTGTGACAGAAAATGTTTAATTACATAAAAAAAGTACATAGAAGGGAAAAATGTTGGGTCCTCGTGCCCATAACATCGTCATAAAGACTATAAAAACAAAATCAGTGAGGTCCTAGTCCTCCTGCATCACATTGTGCTAAAATTAGCACACCATCGCATGGGCTACTCGTCTCAGTAAAGAGTTAATACTCTCAGGGACTCCCATTGTGTGTCTCTGCAAGTGCAAGGGTATGTCCTACCTCTCAAGAGGAGGGATACTTGTTGTAAGACCACGAAGGTTTGTCTCCACCTCTTGGATACCCCCTACCGCTACTGCTATCTGAGAATCCCCGCGACACCCCAATGCCGGTATCTCCGTTGGACGTGTTGCTCCCCTGTCTACATGATGAAATGGCACATCCATCAGAAACTCTTCTATGTACCCAAAACAATAATATAATTTTTAAAATCAAAAAACACTTGACAAGATCATTTTTGGTTTCTTACCTGATGCATTCCAGTCCACCCCATCTCGAAGGACCAGGTCCATACTTCCCCAAAAATCCACTCCGACATATGGGAAGTATTTTATCACAATCAATTGGCGTCCCAGCCAAGCGAATAAGTCACCAGTGAACCTGAACTCTGTCTTTGATCCTGATCTTGGATACAGGATAGTCCATTGCTCTATACATGGTTCTCCCATTGGTCGTACTACTAATGCAATCTGAGGTTGCATCTGAGGAATTCATTTTAAAAAGAACGAAACCATGAATGAACCATACCCGAACTTCTTTTGTTTCCCTTCTCTTCATCTCATAATCTGTTCCTTCACATTCTGAAGGAACCCTGCACTCTAGTTAAACAGTGTTGGATCTAGACAGTGTAAACCATAGGCCACCTGTGATCATGAAACTAAGTGTGATATGGTACTTCCCGCTATACTCGTAATGGAAAATAGAATGGACCGAAGAGGTAGATACATGATGTCTTTGTTTGTGATTCTACCTCCCACTAGTCTCTCTCTTGGGACACAATGGTTTGTCAAGTACTCATCCATAGGCATGGGAAGCGCCCTCTATCGAGATAAAACTACGGGGACCCCTCTTTTTGAGAGGTCATTCAGGAAGAATACACATTCCAATTTGATGGTAAGAAGTTGCGTTCCAATTTGGAACCCTTGTTCTGCAACATTCCACAGCCCGATCATGTACTTGAGAAGAAGAATATCTTCCTTCATCTTTTGCATTTTGAAGAACTTAAGGAGACTGCAATTCCTCAAGGAGGACCTTGATCGGGGACTTTACAAGGTAGCCACATCATCGAGCCCATGCTCTCTTTATTTCCACTCGATCATGAATTTTTTCAAAGTTACTTGTAATCATCAACAACCAAAAATTCATAAGTCACACCTTTTCAGCAATTTTTGGGCAATTAAAAAATAAAATAAAAAAATGTATCTTTCTATGAGTCCAATGCCCCCTTTACATACACATCAGGGCATTAACGCCCCCTTACAAAAGGCACCAAAGAGCTCTAAAAAATGATAACACTTCCCTTAACTTTCTGAGAGAGCATTGGCTGTTTTGGGCGTATTTTCTTGTGTTTTTGGGCAGCGCCCTCTCCACCACTACATCATAGCATTGGCACACCCTTTATCAGCTTGCTGGAGCACTTACAAAATTGGGCAGCACTCCCCCACTAATTCTAGAGGAGCGCTGAGCCCTTTTAGGCGCTTGAGATAACCCAGGGCATATTGTTTACAGCCCAGTCATTTCCTTAAAACAAAATTTGAACCATACAAATTAAAGAGAGGAAGAAGAGCACCAACCTGGTCCAAACGACGAGGAAAATAGCTAAATGTATCTTTGGCACCGAACAATGCAAGATCCACCCTCCAAAGCACAAATTCTCCACTGCTACAAATCTTTGCATAAATGAAATGGTAAATGATATGTTTACCTCATTTTTCTATTATAAATTTCATTTTTTCCTAAGATATAGTTACTTTTGGCTTTTAAAAAATATTTTGGAGGCTTTATTAATACCCTGGAATGCAGTTTTGATATTATTGGCAGGTTTCAGAGCAGTTTTGTTTGTTTTTTATCTTGTCGCATTCAAGAGCACAGTCTTAGTTTGTTCTCAAGCTCAAAAACATAAGAACGCATTGGGTAAACTTTTATCTCTTTTTCAAACTCGCATGGATACATGAAAAAGGAAGCCCCTGGAGTCGTCTTTAATATGTTTTCAGACTCTCTAAACATGAAAATATTGCCGAATGATCTTGCTTCCTTTCCCACTCGTTAAAAGGTTTGAAAGGGCATCTTTCGAGTGATAATTTATCTCTTTTTTGGCCTTGTGAGACTAACATTACGAAAAAGGACAACACTGGAGTCATATTTAAGTCATTTTTAGACTCTATAAATATGAAAAACCACCGATTTTACCTTCTATGGACTCGTTAAACAATCATACATTGAAGAGCCCATACGAGACCGAACCCTTACTTCTTCCAGTTTGTTAAACAAAGGAAGAGGGACTTACCGAAGGTGAGTTATATCGAACATGTGTTACCCTCCTCAAGCTCGTTAAATAAAAAAGAGGTTCTCGTCTATCTATCGGGGGAAAAAATTGAAAGAAGCAAGCCAAGCAGTTTTTGAGAACATTACCAGTAACTCTTACAGTCAGCCTTGACCACGACACTTTGTCTTTGCACACATTTTAATCCGCCAAACCTCTGCATTGAACCAATCCTCTGAGTTTTCTTATTCCTTTGGGTCACCCGACGAAAGTCACTGTATCCATTTCATCATCGTGTTTTGGTCCATGTCATGTTTATGTTGTTGTGCCTCAGTGTTCAAGGGAAGTATCTGCCTCAAGAGTCAACCATCACAAATTTCATGTTTCAATACCCATGTCAGTCCATGTTCTTTTGATTCACCAATTACATCTCTGTGTCAGTTTCATGTCATTGATGTGGGATACATCAAGGCCCTCCTTCGAAGAATCTATTCCTGTCGACTTCAACACATTATCCGAGAACTAGACTTAGAAACCAGTTAGTACCTTGGGAATTGCATGCCTCAATGGTAGGCCTCCTCATGTCTGATAGTGGGTTTACATCATTGAACTTTGATCGGATGATTCCATGGATGTTTGACTTCAGCTCATCCATTCACTTTCGTTGGAATGTACTAGAGTACCTTGGGAATCATTCACTTCAATGGTGATTTCCCTCGTGCTTGTTAACATTTTACCTCATTGACCGGTAATCAAGTGGTTTATGCCATGTTCAACATCAAGAAATCTATTCACATGGTTATATTCATACTACATCGGGATCGTTAAGAAGACCCTGGGTTGATTCATCACTCTTATATGTACTTTTCCCAGGTTGCGACGGAGTTTCTTTTGAACATTGACACATATACTATCACATAGATCCACTTTGTATTGGTCATGGCTATGTCTTGTCATTTCATAGATCCATTGTGTATTCTTTGTGGCTACGATCAGTTTAGGTCATAGGAGTATATATGCACATTGTATCTTCAGTGGCTATACCTTTTTGTCAATATAATTATGGATCCGCGGTGTATTTTATGGTGGCCATACCTTGAAAGTCTTTATCACTCAAGCATAGGTATGCATGCCTTGGGTTTGAAACATGGCATAATATTTGTTTGATGGTTGTGTGAAGCTTCTTCTAGGTTCTATGAGTCCATACGAGCTCGAAAAAGTATACAAAGTACTCCAGTCATCAGTTCCCGTCTTCTGACTTCGCACTTTGGGGGGCAATCTGTTAAACATCAAAATTACTCATTAGGATGATGGCCTAGTGTCGTCATTACCAAATGTCGCAAGTGTCGCATTTTGGCCGCAAGTGTTGCAAAATCATACTGTCATCTTGCCTATGTCATGTCACGGACAACATTATCAAGAACACTCAAAAAACTGGTTTTGAAGAGGAAAAATCATTTGACAGAGAGAAGAAGTCTTTTTCCACAGAAACAACCACTAAAAAATCAATTTTGGAAGGAAGTGCTCCCCTATACACCGTCGGGGAGTGCCAAATCTCTGTGACCTCTTTTGGGGGAGCGTTCCAATGCTCTGTGCCCATTATGAGGGAGCGCTGGCCTTTTTTGAGCGATTTTTTGGATTGTTGAGAGAAATCAGAGAAGAATCCCTTCATATATGGAGTTGGTTGGATTCAGATCTAAGGTCAAGGCTCGATATTAGGGAAGATCCACAATTAAAGGAGAACAATCTGCAACTTATCCTAAGAATCTCTTAAGTGGTTAGGCATCTCCAAGCCTATATAAAGAGGCCTCTTCATGGTGAAAGGGAGAGACGTTGAAGGCATCAAACTTATGATCTCATAAGGGAGATATCATTGAAGCATCATCATTTTGTGGATTACTTGAGAAAAGGGTTGGACAAGGAGAGTTGGGAGAGCTTGTTGCACCTTCATCAAAGGACTATAAGCATTATTTGTTGTTCTCATCAATATACATATGTGCTTTGCCTATTTCTTTCAAGGTTATGTTTGTTCTACATGAACTTGTCTCTATTAGATAGATCTGGTTTCAAGCTAATCTTAGTAGAATAGGAAGTTTGTTCTTTCTTTGTTTGTTTGTAGGACTTATCGAGGAGCTTAGGGATCAAAGATCAACTTGGACTATGCGAGGACGATCACCATTTAAAAGGTACTCCTTTCTTCCTCTTCTCTATACTTTAGTTTAACTAGATTTAAAAGGATGTCTGTGACCAACGTTAGCACTCTTTCTGTCTTGGTCTTAGGAGTCTAGAGCCCAAGAGGGAATCCACTTTTCCACACGGATATTCTCCTGTAACAATATCCATTTTCATTTTTTTAAATATTGTGACAAGCGTGCCTTAAATTGATTTCATAGAAAATATTTCATTTCGTTGAAGTATCAAATGTTTTGATAAATCCCTTCAATTTTAGCTTCATGTTTCCTAGTGACATCCATGGAGTCTCAAAGGATTCAAAAGGTTTACATTAATGTATGATTTAATATTTTGTAAATATATTAACCTTAAATGTATATCTAACTTTAAATGTTACTAGTAGTCCTCGAGGTGTAAGATAGTTGGTGACGCAGTGTGTTGTTAAGGCACTTCGTGATGTTAAGTTATTGGTTCGAAACCTATGTGGACAAAAAATCTAGTTATGTTAGGGGTTGGTGTGGCTTAGGCCAGGTGCGATCCTCGAGTGATTTTGATGGCTTAGATGCCCCTGAGTCATGGTTTCTCAAGCCATGGGCTGGTGCCATAGGTCATGGACAAACTAGCAAACAAACAAAAAAACTGTATATGTTACTAGTTGATCGACTAACATTGTT
>SNQJ01S0078508.1:44815-61826 GCA_010110895.2 Picea sitchensis
TGCTAAATGGGCCCATACGTAGTCCTTCCTTGATCATGACAAGGAATAATATGGACTCATGGTGCTTGAAGTGCTTTCCACGTGTCAATTAGCATCAAGCCAACATTCACTTATAGGTGTGTGCCTGTGGTGAAATATCTTGGTGTAGTCTTCATCCTAGTCATGACGATTTTACAAGGAATGATAAAGACTCGAGATGCTATATGTTTTTACATGCAGACCCAAAGTGAGCCTAATCTTAGAGAGAGTTAATTGGCTCAGAGGGAGAGCCTCATAAGGAGTTTCTCCTCAGTTCAGGTGGGAGAGAGATGTCTCCCAAGATTGACAGACAAGTGTCATGAGTTTAGGATGAAGCTTGTATACTTCAAAGACAAGAGTGGCATGTTGCAGAATGTCTCCCTCATTTAGAGGGAGTGTTGATGTTTGGACAACATCGGGAAGACATTCTCTAAAGATAATAATTAATAATATAATTATTATTGATTATTAAATATAGTATATAATAAGTTATTGATTATTCAAGGGATGCATCCTTTCATGGATGGACACCTTATGTTCCCTATATATGTAACACTCGTCATTGTAATAATATATTGATTATCTCTCATATCTCATATGAATAAAAACCAACAGCTTTCGCAAAATTTCCCAAGTACTTTTTGGCATAATGTTCACCTGTGCTTCCTCATCCAAGACACAGTCTATGTCGAAGTCTCTGATTCTTGTTTCTATGAACTACTTTTCTTTTAAGATGTCTAGTAAGCTGATGTCTCTGTGATCATTCAATGTTTCTTTCAGTTGTAATAATATAGTCTTTGATTTTGTCTTATTCTCTAACATATCCTTATTTTCTTGACCTTCTTCTTGGTTTTCTTGTCTCAAGTTCATCTTCTCAACTTTATCAATCATTCTAGGGAAATCCAAAACCTCATGACCAAAAACTTTACAACAAAGACAAATAGGACCTGTACCAGGGCATTCTTTATCAAGATGTCCTAGTCTTTTGCAGTTATAACATAGTGCCAATCCTCTCTTTCTCTTAAACAATCCCCAACCTTTCCTGTACTGCACACTGGGATCACAGTGATGGACCTGCAATCTATACAAAATATTTCTAGGGTCCTGCATCCACTTGTTAGTCCAAAAATTCTTTCTATGCATAGGAATAACATATCTTTCACTATTTCTATCAAATCTATTCAGGTCAAATCTTTTTTCTTCTAATGGTGCCCTAGTTTTGAGACTAGGACTAAATCTAACAAACATACCTAGATCCATACTTTCGAAGAAAAAATTTCCACTTATCTTACCCTTATCAGAGCACAAAGCTTTAAGATATTACCTCTTTCTTTAGATCGGGCTTCCTTCTCTTAGCACAAAGCTTAGCAAGTCAAGTAGAATACTACACACTACAACAATAGATCTATGCACAAAGATTTCTCTTTTCTTCAGTTCCCAGCAATCACAGTTTCAGGTCCTGGCAATGGAACCATTTGTTGGCACAGGAGCAGACCCAGGGTTCAATACTTCAACAATGCACCAACAAAACCCAAACTACCGGCTCTTTCGGCAACACCTGTGAAGTAGATGAAGTCTCACCAGAGGTAGAGGTAGGGGGGGTTGCAAGACTCAAGTGTCTACAACCTAGCTGGGACATAAATCTGTGATCACAATACTTAACATAGCACTTAACAATTAACATTCATTAGTCTTTTAACCCTTATTCACATAGCAGGTTAAACCTTGATTTCATAACAACGCAATATTACTCAAGATCTAAGCATATCTAATCATTCAGGACATAACATCCGAGAATATCTAACATTCATTCATACCTAAATCACTAAGCATCAATAGATCTAACTATTACACATCAAGATCAGTGCACTAAGAAGATAAATACATAACCAACATAAACAACATTGCACAAAGCAAAATAACACAGGATATATGTGGTTCACCCAAGTGTGGGGATATGTCCACCAAATCTTATTCTTATTTATTAGTCTCCTTCAATCTTCTTACATGAACAGAGCCACAAAGCCAACTCCACATAGGACAGGAGATCTGCGTGCACCTCGCCAGATCCTCCTTCCTCGAGTTAGGTCCAATCACAGAGCCTTTATACAGTCTATGCACAAAGCACTTACAAAACACTTGCACTTAACTTTGCAAGCCTTAACACATCTTCTTGCACATAGCCAACATTAGCACTAAGCCATCGACCCACTAGGTCTCATCAAACTACTTCTTACATCACCTGGCTACTTATTTATACATTACAAAAGGGGTCTAAACATGGGCAAACCCATGGGCCAGCATCCCATCCCCGTTACATAAACCCAAAAATCCCACAAAAATGGCGAGATCTCGCGATCTCCGCTTCGCCTGGGCACTTTGTCTTCGACCAGCCTATCGAAGTCCCAAAAATGGTCAAACACGAGCAACGTTTCCTCAAAACTTGGTCGAGGGCCAACACCACTTTTTCAACATGTCTACTACTGCAAGATTCCTATGCTACAACACATATACTTTTTAACATTCCTAATGTTGCAACACATTTATGTTGCAACACACATCCTGCTACAACATGCCTCCTGTTACATCCTCCTACTACAACACACTTTTTGTTATAGCATGACCTCTGCTGCAACACACTTATACCTACAGCTACAACACATATTCAAACACATGCCTTCAGCTACAGCACACCTACTATTACAACGCACCTCTATTGCAATACACCTCTTTTGCTAAAACACCCATCTTCTTCTATGAAAGATCTCTTGTTGCAACACGTAACCCATAGTCTGTATAATGCATTTCGTTAGATAAGCTTCTATTCACAACTCTCTATGTAACCTTCAGTGAAAAATCACCCTTTGATTGTGCCACACATTCCTTCACCTCTAATAGTGTATCAGGTTATTTAGTCTCCCATCTACAAAGAACCATAAGTCTATTGTATGATTTCTCCTAAACTCGTGTTCACCTCTAAAGGATCGCAAATCAAGCATGTCTTCTACATATCCATGCCACCTGCACAACAATATCATAATAGGGCTATTCTCTACTATAATTTACTCATTCAAGCAATGACATTTACTTGTGAAGTCATTCCAATAAAACAACAAATAACATCATACACGACTCCATTAACATACATGCACAGAAAGGTTAAATATGTAAAACATCAACCCCTTTTGTTTATTCATACATATTACAATACAATGGCTCAATAGCCGGATATGAACTTACAATTTTCGTTGGGTTGCTAGGCAAGAGTCCACAACAACCTCAACCAGCTCTCTCTCACTATCTCGCACAATCTATCCTCTTATTCTCTGCAAGCTCCCTTGCAATCTCTTCGATGCTGTGTTTTATTCCTCCATAAATTGTTCGCTCCGGTTTCCCTAGTGGCACCTCATGACCTTTCATCTTCCATATTCTACATATACATTTAAACCTATATGACCCCTTGGGTCCATATCATATACATTTAACCCCATATATGCCCCCTTGGTCATAACATTGACACTCGATTTTTGCAAGAAATAAATATAGACGAGAATTGTGATAAAGAGTTCTCTCCCCACCCATGGTAAGTTATTCTTTCCCTATGTGTTTTGTTGTGCAATCCTCGTCTTATGGTGCTACTACAATTTCCCCTCTAAAATTGACTTGTATTAATGGTCTAGAAGAGTCTTCCATGTGATCATGAGTTAAATCCCAATAATGTTAATGACTTATGGCCCAACAATAATGATCATTCCTCATCATACTACATAATACAACCAACAATAGTAATGATTCATGGCCATACTATGTATTATAGCTACAAATTGTCATTGTTTTCATATTTGTACGACCATGAATCATTATTGTTTTCAAGATAGCTATGTGTAAATCAATCATCATTGTTGTTGGATTTGAATTCATGACTGTAGGAAGCACTCTTCTACACCACTAGCAATGCCATTTTCAAATGGAAAACTTCACGAATGTGGAATGGGGATTGCATAGTAAAATACTACCTAATAATATTGATCTATCGACATATACCTATCTTTAATATCAATTCCATGGCATATACATTGTTTTCCTTACACTGCAATAACAAAGATATATCTGTGTTGTTGTGAGAATGATGTTTGGCTGGCATGGGCCTCATTAGGTGAGACAACATTTCATATGTCACTATATTAACTTTCATACATCACTGTATCAACCTTCATACATCACTATATTGACATTTTGGGGAAATGGGAAAATTAAAACTCGTGAACATATCAACATGACAAATTTAGCGGCCTCCAGATTATTATTGGACTATTGAATCCAAATATGGTTATCATTCCCACACACGTCAGGAGAAAGGCAAACCAGATAGCAGATGAGCTGGCCAACCTGGGCGTAACGTGGACTGGTTTAGACCTCCATTGCAGCGCAGAGCAAGATCAGGATCACCCTATCTTCCAGCAATGTCTTAGCAAAGCCAGCTTGGTGGATGTCCCCCCGGATGGGGTGATAGTGCGTGCTACGCGGCGATCGGTGGGAGAGGGCAATAGCCACCAGGACACGGGGGCACGTGAAGGGCCCGTACCACCCTCCTCCTAATTTATTAAACCTTCGTGTCGACGAATTTGAGCATTAATGCAAGTTTTAATTCAAGCGTCCCTCCCTTCTGGTCTTTTTTATTAATGCGTATCTGTTCTTGTCGACCTCCCGCAGAGCTTGCTTTGCATTGGCAATGGTGTGAACCCGAGCTCAGCCCTGTCCATTCCCTGACCCTTCGTCCTCGTTCTGCGCTCGGGACTCTTTCGGTTTGCAGTGTAGCCCGGATCATGACTCGTCCAAGAGGAACACCACGACGGGGCTCGCCCTGGAAGCCGCGACGCCCCTCGATCTCCCCCTCCGATTCACCCTCCATTACCTCCTCCCCCCAGTGCCACCATGGGCATCTTTCGGCTTACTCTCGTCGCAGGACTTTTTCGCACTCTACCAACAGAGCTTTGGTGCCCAGACTGTCTAGTCCTCCCCTGCGTCTTGCCCGCAGTCCTTCCGTCTCGACGTCCGACCCAGACTCACAACATGCTTCTCGCGGGGCTGGGCCTCTCCCCCACGGCCCTTTCACCAATGTTCAGCTGTGGGATAGCATGGCGACCCTTTATGATCTAGTTTTTGATATTCGCCAGGAAGTGGACGATCTCAATTTTCGGCTACAGGAGACCGGAGCCAAGGTGGACCTTTTTCTTTGGACTCTATCTTCTTTGCAGGACTCACTAATCTCCATCTCGGATGAGGATTCTCCAATGGAGGAGCCGGCCGAGGCTACGGACGAAGAGACAGCTACTGCGCCAGATGTAGCATCACGAGCAGCACCGGGGGCAGCAACAGGTGCAAACCGAGAAAGCACAGTCGAGGCTATGGAAGACGTGGAACAGGAGCGCAACTGGGTAGCTCTGCCAGGTGTCTAGCTTGTTTAGTTTTGTTTTGTCGTATCATAGATGGTTAGCATCTTTTTGAGAATTTTCCTCTCTTACCAGCATATGGGTAACATCAATGTAATCTCAGTTTCAAACGTTAGACAATAGTTCTGTTAAGTTTTCAAACTGCTTGGGTACAACGGACTGGTTTCCCCTCTGTTGGGGCAGTCCTGTACATCAGTTTAGATTTCCATGTACTCTGTCATAATACTCTGTTTCTGGGAGGTTCCTAATATATATTTTTCTTACTTAAAAAAAAAAAAAAACATGACAAATTTAGATATATAAATATTTTAATAGTGGAAATATCAATAAATCAATGTCTATACAAATCTACATTATTTTTTAGTTATCTCAAAAATAGAAAAAAATGGAAAAGATTGATTTCTTCATTAAAAAAATTTATGCAACGTCATAAAAATGATTTTTTTTACCCAAACTATAATAGTGAAAACCTTAAATCCCCAAGATTAATTCCTTGTCCACCTTTAAATTATCCAGTTATGCATTTTCTTACCCTTTCCAAAAGAGTTATCATTCTATAAACCAAATGAAGGGTTTTTACATTGTGACTAATAACAATAGTATAATCTTCAATGTGATTCTCAATAGATGGGATATGAGCATTTCTTTAGATTAAATTTTTAACTTCAATGTGATTCTCAATAGATGGATATGATCATTTTTTGAAAATATAGGTTAAATTTTCTTTTAAAACTAAATTGAATCAAATTAATAATCAACACTTATTTTTTTTCTCTTAATTGTGAGTTAAAAACCCTCAAAAAAAAAAAAAAAATGATGCCACATGACAATTTAATAGTCAACACTTTCCACTATAAAGTTTTTTTTCTTTTTTTTTCTTATATGATTGTGAGTCCCTCAAGAAAGATGATGCCACATGTCCATATTCATGTTTGGAGCTTGGAGATAATATTTGCTTTCCAGTTAAAGCCTTGTTGGGTCAAGTTTCAAAATTACATGAACATTTTTATGTTCTCCACATTAAAGTATTAAAGTATTTGTTAGAGGAAATCTTGGTTTGGAGTACTTTGGAGATAATATGTGTCTTCCAGTTAAACCCTTGTTGGGTCAAGTTTCAAAATTACTAGCATTTTTATGTTCTTCACATTAAAGTATTTGTTAGGTAATATGGTATCATCTTGGTCTCTAAGTAAGATTGATTGGGGTTGGAATACTTTGGAGCTTGGAGATAATATTTGTCTTTCAATTAAACTCTTGTTGGATCAAGTTGTAAGATTGGTTGGGGTTGGAGTACTTTGGAGCTTGGAGATAATATTTGTCTTTCAATTAAATCCTTGTTGGATCAAGTTTCAAAATTAGTAGCATTTTTATGTTCTTTTCATTAAAATATTTGTTAGTGGAAATCTTGATCTCTAAGTAAGATTGATTGGGGTTGGAGTATTTAGATTTTTTCAAAATTAGTAACATTTTTATGTTCTCTTCATTAAAGTATTTGTTAGCGGAAATCTTAGTCTCTAAGTAAGATTGATTGGGGTTGGAGTTGTTATTGAATGAAAAAATTTGTTAAAAAAAACTACCTTATCTTTGATAACTTTTAAGATTGGTTATTTCTAAGAAGCAAAAGAGGATTTTGATAACTTTTAAGATTGGTTCTTTCTAAGCAGCAAAGGAAGATTTTGTCCAAGAAGTGCAATATCAAAATAACTCTATATGTATTTTATATATAAATATTAAATATCAGTTTAAATTGATTTGATTTTTTAGTTTTATTAAATATTTAAAATATTTTTTAATTAAAAATATATATATATTTATGATTAATCTAAATTAATTATAAACTTTATTTTTTATTTTTTAATTTAATATATTTTTGATTAATATTTCTATTTATTAAATGTTTAAAATATTAAATTTTTTTAAATATTTTTTAATTAAAAATATATATATTTATGATTAATCTAAATTAATTATAAACTTTATTTTTAATTTTTTAATTTAATATATTTTTGATTAATATTTCTATTTGGATTTTGTCCCAAGAGTACAATATCAAAATAGCTCTATATGTATTTTATATATAAATATTAAATATCAGTTTAAAATTTTGATTTTTTAGTTTATTAAATGTTTAAAATGATTAAATATTTTAAAATATTTTTTAATTAAAAAATATATATTTATGTTTAATCTAAATTAATTATAAACTTTATTTTTTATTTTTTAATTTAATATATTTTTAATATATTTTTTAATTTAATATATTTTTAATATATTTTTTAATTTAATATATTTTTTATTTTTTAATTTAATATATTTATGTGTAAACGGCACTAGTTGTTGTTTTGGCAACAATGTTGTACGGTCAGGATAATCTTTCAAGAAATGGATGGTCCCAACATATTTAGTTGTGAGGGAAATCTTCCAATAAAATGATGGTCGTTGTGTAGACGGCACTAGTTGTTGTTTTGACAACAATGTTGTACGGTCAGGATAATCTTTCAAGAAATGGATGGTCCCAACATATTTATTTGTGAGCGAAATCTTCCAATAAAATGATGGTCGTTGTGTAGACGGCACTAGTTGTTGTTTTGGCAGCAATGTTGTACGTCTTATTTGTCAAATTAGTCCCCACTCTATAAGGAATATAGCTTTGCATTTAAGGTTAAAATGGTTTGAGTTTTTATTTTTAAATTTATCATTATTTTTATCTTCCCCATGGATAGACAAAATGGTTTCCTTTTATTTTTCAAATTATCATTATCATCTTCATTAGTCCCTACCGGTTAAGGAATCCAAATCCAACTTTGAATATAAAATCTTCTTTGTTATTTTTTTATTTTTATTTTTTTTAAATTTATGAAATTTTGTTTATTAATTTTAATATTTGGAAAATTTAAAATAGGATAATTTTATTTTTTTTAATTAAAGAAAAAGGATAGTGACTTAATTTAAAGTGAAATTGTTATTGAGGTTATATGAGTTTTTTACATCCCACTAATTTAGATTCATCTTAAACTTAGATTTATCAAGTAGGATATAACAAATTTAGTAATGTGTAAATTTTAATTTATATGTTACTATAGTTAGTTATTTAATTTTTTTAATTGAGCAAAATTTATTATTATTATTTTAATGTAAGGTTATATAATCTAACAATATGAGTGACATGTGTAATTCCTTATAGGCTAAATATGGTGTTGATAGGTGGTATTTCAAAAAATATTAATAAGAAAAAAAATATTTCAACATGGATCGTAAATAAAATATTTCAATGTCCATCTTACGTAAAATAATTGAAAATACAAAATTTCTTATTCGATCATTTCAATGTCGACTTTTAAGTGAAATATTTTAATATCAACTTTATATAGATAGATAAATCCATAAAGAAATCCAAAGTAAAATAATTGTTTTTGTTAAAACATTTTAATGGTGTGTTGTTGAGTATGAGGGAGATTTGTGCTTTTTTCATTGTTCAACATGTAGTTGATAAGCTACATTGAGAAAAAATATTAATAAAAAAGAAGTATTTCAACATCCCATTTCATGTGAGAGAGATGTGTAAGACTTGATACATAGACATAAATAAAATATTTCAATGTCCACTTTAAGTAACATACACAATGCATTAAAATCAAAATCATACAATAAAATATAAATAGAATTATGAGGAACATATAAGGTTCGAGAAATAAACTAATAGCAATGGAAAGAAGAGATATAGAGTATGACCTTCACTACAATATTATATATTTGGAGTTAAAGGTTTGAATGATGTTTCAAACCAACTTCCTTTCTCATCTAATCTCTATAAAAAAAAATATAATATAAATAGAATCATGAGGAATATATATGGTTGGAAAAAGAAACTAATAACATTGGGAAAAAAGAGAGAGAGTGACCTTCACTACAATCTTATATATCTAGAGTTAAAGGTTTGAATGATGTTTCAAATCAGATTCCTTTCTCATATAATCCATATGAAAACAAGAGAAAGTTTGCAAGTCTAATAACATTGGGAAAGAGAGAGAGAATAACCTTAATTACAATATTATATATTTAGAGTTAAAGGTTTGAATGATGTTTCAAATAATCTTATTTTCTCATCTAATCCCTATGAAAAAAATAAAATATAAATAAAACCATGAGGAACATATATGGTTGAAGAAAGAAAATAATAACATTGGAAAAAGGAGAGAGAATGACCTTCACTACAATATTATATATCTAAAGTTAAAGATTTGAATAATGTCTCAAATGGCTTCCTTTTCTCATCTAATCTCTATGAAAAGAAGAAAAAACTAAGAGGTATGGATAAAATAATAAATGGATAAAACATATTAATATAGATCACTATTTAATTTATTTTATTATTTATTATAAAGATATTATTAGTTTCTTTTATTATTTATTATAAAAATACTAGGACTTTCTTGCTATTAATTTTAATCCTCATGTGATTTTTAAAGTGTACTTCTTGATATCTATTTTATTATTTATTATAACTTGATACTATTATTTTCTTTTATTATTTATTATAAATATGTTATTATTATTTTTCTATTCATCTTAATCTTCATGTAATTTTTAAATTGTCTTTTATGATAGTGTTTTTTATATTAAAAATGATATTTAGTAAATTTTAAAGGATCAAATTCATTTTATATAGAGAGATATATATTATGATTTAAAGTTTTAGTGTCTCTCATGACTATGACGAGCATAGATCCATCTTAACTTTAGATTTATCATGCATTGCGATCAAATCCTTCAAAATGCAAACATTTTCTCAAAGTTTAAGTTCTAAACAAGGTTTGCAACCTAATCCCTCTAGATCTACACTAATATTAGAAAAACAAAAACTAATATTACCACATAAACTTAGTTACATGCTTCATTATATCTCTTTTATTATTGATAATAAATTTGATTTTAATATTCTCAACATATCCATATCCATATATGACAAATTCTCATATCTCAAATCTACATATCCCAAATCTCCATATCCCAAACATTTATTTATTACATTTAATGTATACAATAAATATCTCAATTCTACATATCTCAAATCTTCATAAACCAAACATTTATTTATTTAGTTGAATGTAATGTATACATCCCAACAAAATTTAAAAAACATTTTACATTAAAATACATTAGTTGTACACATGCACGTAGGATTTTGTTACATGTGGAGTTAATACATTCACTATGCACACCTCCATAAGATTTTGTTACAGTTTTTTAAATTGTGTTCACTACTAATCTTATAATAAATAATAATAATAAGGATTTTGTTACATGTGGAGTTAATACATTCACTATGCACACCTCCATAAGATTTTGTAGTTAATGTTTAGATTACGTTTTAGTTCTCTATTCCTATGAAGCGGAAGGAGATTTTATCCATCATTACAGTTTTTTAAATTGTGTTCACTACTAATCACTGTCAAGTTAGCACATCAAATTGGTGTATGAGACCCTCTTGTTTGTGGGACACGTCCAGCGATTTGACTGGTAAAGTCTACGAAGGTATACATACCCTACCCCCTTCTCGATTTGAACCTATGACCTCTTAAAAAGAAACACATGTTCTATATCACACTAGCTCTTCCATATTTATTCAATCTTGATGTTCTAACATCAATTCTAATCATATCTATTTCCTATAACAAAAATATGTAATTTATAAGCTTTCAACAAAAGTGATCAAAAACCAAATTGAATAAACAATCTCGTAGTTTTCTATCAATTGAAAGTATCCATCAATTATCAATTAACAACATGGCTAGTTTATGCCTCTAAGTTTGTTTTGTGATACTGAAAATTAATAAAAAAAATTCTAAGTTTGTTTTGTGATACTGAAAATTAATAAAAAAAATTAAAAGTTAGTTAATATCATAAGAAGTATAGTTTCCTTTTAGTTAACTCCATAATTTCAATAATAAAACATATAGTTACGTGGAGAAGTACAATGTCCTTTTCGTTAATTCCGCAATCGCAATAAAAACAATGGTTTAAAAAAACAAAGGTTGGGTTTACATAATGTTCGTATTTTATATAGCAAAGTACTTCCAACCTTCTAATTTTGTACACTACAAATTATTAAATGTTTACTTTGGTCAAGACAAATTGAGTAGCGTTGATTCGTCTAGGTGTGGGTATAAGGACAATAAGATACGTGGGGCTCCTAACTACTTTTTGGGTATAGATCACATGAGTCTAACCTACTTAGTAACAGATTAAATAAAATTGAGTGAGCAAGGAGCCATACAGCATGTATAAGCCGTTTACTAAGAAATGATGAAAATAACATGTCATGATGAAGGAAAAGTAGCATGGCATGGAAGGAATTAGATAGTCAATTTGTTTCATAATCAACAACTGATATTATTGCTTCATGGACTATTCATCATTGTTATTTATTGTTATTTAGCAATAGCATGTAAACATTTTTTTTATTGTCCAATGCAAAGCGAATTTGTGCATAATTTAAATAATGGAATATGAAAAATATAGATTTATTTTAAACAATAATAAATTTAATAAAAGATAGAGAAGAAGCGAGATAAATTGAACATAGAGAGGTATTTGGAAAAGGAGAAGCTAAACTTGTTACAAATGGGTCTTCTTTCTGTCACAAATTTGTTAAGAATTTGATAGAAATTTTAGGCACAAGAAAATGTATACCGTGATTCAAGACACATTCATGGTGGAACAACATCATTAGGTATTTTTTCCAATTTTGAATCAACCAAGATTATCAAAAATTCAATTAGAATTTCAAATCAATGAGAACTCTAACTTTTGTATCACACATGCTCGTTGGATTAAACATGAAAAGAGTTTTTCTAAAGGTTAGATGGTTCCCTTTGGAAAATTATGCAACTAAGCATGACATTTAATGGAAAAATCAAGAAAAAATAGTGGGATTACACCAAATAAATAACAAAAATGAAGGAATTTTCACTTCACTAGGAGAAGAATTGGATTCTGACAACTACAAGAAAGTTTGCTACAAGGTTAGATGGTTCCTTTGGAAAATTATGCAACTAAGCATGACATTTAATGGAAAATTCAAGAAAATAATAGTGGAGTTACACCAAATAAATAACAAAAATGAAGGAATTTTCACTTCACTAGGAGAAGAACATTGGAAGGTATTTCATGGATGTGCCCATTTCCTTGACCACAACATCTATATTGTGTAAATGGAAAGCTCGAGTTCTTTAAAACCTGAACTGCCTCTAATTCCCACACCGAATAATACCAGGTTCTCATCTAATTTCAACAACACCCTACAAAGTCAAAATTATCCCTAATATCTTGCTAAAGTTCCCCAATGAATATATCACCATATTCTCTATATTGTTGGGATAGCCCTAGATTTTTGCTTGACCTACATCAATAATACATGCCTTTCTATGTCTATGGACAATATAAGATTCATCATGTCGACCATTTCTCTTCTTCGATCACACTATTTCATCATCAATGGCATTTTCACCATCAATTTCCCAAACAATCCCTTAATATCTTTTAATTGCATGGGTACATCGTGAAAGAATATTTTATCCTCAAATGGAACCAGACTAAGTTGCATACCCTTCAATTCCACAATGGAGTTGGTGCCTCATTATACAAGCATGATGATAGTGGAGAATCATCTAGTGCATCTTTATGGATTTGATTTCTTCATTGTGAGGTGAGGGTTTGGGAACTATAACCTTAATGACGATGCTATGGAAAAAAACCCCATATATTATAAAATATATTTGATTTATTAATTCATAAGTGGTGTCCTATAATTGTGCATGGCTCACTTGTTTATACATATAATATTAGATTCATGACTCTTCATAAGGAACTGACCATTTACAATAATTAGTTTGGATTAATTTCCTATATTTAACCCATATTTTGATTAGGGTATATTACAAATCATCCCTTTCTTAAATTCTTTGTCCATGAAGTACCGTTAAAGATGAATGTCTTGATTTGGTGTCCATGAAGTACCGTTAAAGATGAATGTCTTGATTTGGATTCTTCACTTTCTCGAGTAGCTTCATCTTCCAGTAGGTTCATTCACTTGATAATGTGTTTGTTGACATATCTTGAACAAAGGAACTTAGTTCTAACTTTGAAGATACCCTTCGGCTCCAGTACTAGTCTCCCTTCTTCATAAAAGGGATAATCTTATCTATATAGGAGTTGTTGGTGACAATTTTTTCTTCAATCATGAAACATGAAAGACATTGTGTAGTTTTCCCTTGTTTAGGATATCTAATGCATAGGATACTTGGACTACTTGTTTCTGGATTTGGTAAGGACCATAAACCTTGGGCACAAGTTTCTGATTCTTTTAATTTTTAAGTCAGTTTTGGTTGTATGGTTGGAGTTAGACAAATGTACAATCTCCTACTTCAAGGTCGTGATCAATCCTCTTCAACTATGGAAGATATTTTGAGGTAAAATATGTTTGAGTTTGAAAAGTTAGCCAAGGCGAATTTTTTTTGAAAGGTGGACTTGAGGCAAGTATACTACCAAGTAAGGATTGCAAAAGGAATTGAAGCAAAGACAACTTGTGTAACAAGGTTTGGCATTTTTTAGTTTATTTTTATGT
Organism: Picea sitchensis; assembly: GCA_010110895.2. Classification (NCBI taxonomy): domain Eukaryota; kingdom Viridiplantae; phylum Streptophyta; class Pinopsida; order Pinales; family Pinaceae; genus Picea; species Picea sitchensis. Next base: position 58,913 of record SNQJ01S0078508.1, read on the forward strand.
GTTTGGTTTATTTTTCCACATGGGTGAGAAAAAAGAAGCTATTGGTTGTTAGAGCATGCTATAATATTACCACATACAATTTTTAATGTTATTGGAACACTATAAACATAAAATATAAACAAAACAAAGAACTAAAGACACAAGATGCAAGAATAAAATCAAAACAACATGAGATATGGTTATAAATGGATAAAGATGATATTATTAACTAATATAGGTGGATATCGGTGGCCACCCACCTTTTCCAACTGCCTCAAAACAATTTTTGGCAATTTTGGTAATTTACTATTTTTAGCAGTTTTTCACTTCCGAAGCCGTTTTGAGGCCCTAAACAATGTTTTTTTAGGAAAATGGGAAGAAATATGGAACTTCCGTTTGTATTTTCCCCAAATTTAATCTCCTCGAAGATACCTTTCCAACGGGATATCATATACCTAAAACGGAGATTGTATGCAAAAGTTACGACCACGGGAAGTTGATGTACTAACTTACCCAAACGGGGCCCACATGACTTTTGGCACTTCATCTCCTAGGGTTAGGTTTTTGTATGTCTAGGATTTTTGGAATTCTTGTTTAATGTAAAAAGGCCTTCAGAGCCTCAATGTAATCATCTTCTTGCGAATGAGCGCAACTGTCACATCTCTTCTCAGAGATAAGCCGCCACCATTCCAACAAGCTTGTTTCCGCTACATTTTACAGTTTCATCTTATTTCCTTATCGAATAGAAAACCACTTTTATTGTATCTCTTTTATTTTTTGTTGAGCACCTGTTAATAATTTGTATTCATTCTATTCTATTCATAAAATCTGTATCAGTGGTATCAGAGCGGTCTACTCCTTGTCGTTTTAATGCATGTCCCCAACGAGGTCGAAGTACAAAGAGTTGGGTCTCGAGCTTGTTTCTCTTGAGGAAAAAATATCTCACATGCCCAAGCGACCTCTCATGGCAGGCGAAAATAAATATGATGGGACAAGATATCCTTTCAAACTGTTGATTGAGGAATCCCTCACGCAACAGAGGAACGAGATGATGGATAGTTTTGCACAAATCATTTGGCGGCTACCAACAGGCGACGTATCTTCTTCGAGCGGAGACCCTTCCCCCTCAAGGTACAAATAAACTTCGATATTAATATATTTGAAGGTCATATAGATGCATATGCTATAGAAAAGTGGTTGAATCTACTAGAAGGGTATTTTTCTATCCATAACTTTTTGAATAGAGAAAATATTAATTTTGTGCTCCTCAAAGCCATTTCCCATGTCAAAGATTGGTGGGAAACTTTATGTGAGCAAAAGGAAATAGAGGAACCCTCATTATTTACAGTCACGGCCACCTGGGAATCCTTTATGGATGCTATTAAGGAACAATACTACCCTGTCAGAAGTTATGAAGACTTGTATACCAAATGGACCACATTGCGGCAAGAAAGAGACCAAGTAGTGCCAGATTTCAAAAATATCTTCCATACCTTGTGCACCAAGCTGGGTATCAAATATTCAGAGTGACATTTGTTGCTCAAGTATCGTGGTGCTCTGCATAGATACATCCATACCCACATTGCGGCAAGAAAGAGACCAAGTAGTGCCAGATTTCAAAAATATCTTCCATACCTTGTGCACCAAGCTGGGTATCAAATATTCAGAGCGACATATGTTGCTCAAGTATCGTGGTTCTTTGCATAGATACATCCAGACCGAAATGGAATTCCTAGACATCTCATCCTTGGGCGCAACCTACCGATATATCGTCAAAATCGAGTAGGAGCTCAAACAAAAGACGCCACAATTTGGCCCTGGGAACCCCTCACAACAAAAACCAAGAAAGGGTGGCCCCAACCCACAGAAAAAAGGACAGAGAAAAGATGGACAGTATCAAGACAACCAGTCCAAGCCAGAAGCAAAGAAGGACACCAAAAATACAAAGAAAGATATAGGGAAGTGGTGCGACTTCCATAAGAGCCCTTGGCATAACACTGTTGATTGTTGCTCAAAGCAGTCACTGGTGGCCGAAGTGAAAGACTCTGAATAAAATGCGGGTTCTGACTCTGAGCCAGAACCAGAAAGGGGAAGACGGATCATTGACGCTAAACCCAGTGCCACCGTTGTTACCACCAAGCTCCAGCCTGGTGAACTAGATGAGCCAGAAGAAGGAGAGTGCCTCTTCCATTTAGAGATGTGGGTAAAAGGCACCCCACTACAATTCATCATTGATAACGGTAGCTAGAATAACCTCATCTCAGCAGAGGTCGTCAAGCGGATGGCCCTGTCGACAACGTCGCACCCACAACCCTACACCATTGGATGGCTCCGCCAAGGAAGAGATCTCCGTGTTAGCTGTAGTGTATGTAAATACTAAATCAAAATGTATCATTTTTATCACACAAATAATTTAATCACCAGCATATACGCAATATTCAGCAGAGATTAACATTTAACTACAGCATAAAAATAAAAATAAAACTTAGAACTTTCATAACAAATTACCTGCTTCTGATGCTAATTTATGTCGATATGATTGTCCCTTCCTTGCTACCTTGTTGTTGCCTGATGCGATGATCAACTTTTCCCAAACCGTGTTTCCTCCCTATCAGCTAGGACAACTTCCTAGCTCCAGGATACCATATGGATATCCTAGCCCCCGTGCCCAAAACCCCCAGCAAATCGGTGCCCCCCGTAATGATCCTCCCCCGACTGCAGAACTCAAACTCAGAACCTCCAAAAATCCAAGAGAACCCTCAAAAAAATAATCATCCTTCTTCCATAAGCCTCCTCCCGTCATAGTCCCCCTTCACAGACCCTTTCCTCCTCCTTCCTTTCCTTATCCCTACATTCATTGTCTTATCCTCTTAGTTAATGTCTTATCCGATTATTAATGTTTCTTATCCTTACTTTTAATGCTTCTTATCCCCTT
>SNQJ01S0078509.1:0-16780 GCA_010110895.2 Picea sitchensis
TGATACCCCGCAGCCACAGGCAAAATCTGCTACCTTCTAAGTTGGAATAGAATCATAATCAAATTATGTATCAGAAAAATAACAGCGAACGTTCTCTCCTTCGCGCCTACAGCTTGTGATACCCTGTGTGTGTGCAGTGCATAGACAAACACTTATGTTAAAGCTGTCAATCCCAGTCTGGAACATACCTACACTATTGTGACTAAGCATACTTGTGCACAAAGAACGTGTCTAGAGGTCTAACAAGAATATGTTCTATCCTTCTTGAACCTTCTTGAGCTTAAGGGTCGTGAATAAAACATAGACAATGATATGAACCCTCATTAAGGGTTATTTTCCCTTGTAGTTGGATATGCGTGCTATTAAGATGTTTCACGCAACATAGTTGGGTATGGAGGCCTTGACCATAGTCATGTTAGGGAAACAACCTCGTAAGGCCCTTGACATTGGTCAAGGAAGGAAAACAATAACCTTCAACCCTAAACATAGTTTCTCAGGCTCAAGTTCCATGAAAAAGATCAATAAAGGTGAGGTGACTTGATATGATTCAGGGGGAAAACCCAAGCCTTAGTTAAAGTACAAAGCTTGTAACTAGGACCAAACCTAACACCTCAAACCACCACACTTAACTTCTTGAGGTCTTAGGCAACTTCTAGGGATCAAGGGTCACAAATGACACCTCAAATGAGCATAGATGACCTCTCGAGGGGATCTTTGGCCTTCAAGTGGGGCCATGGGAATTGTTATGGTATTTTAAGCATTGGGTATGGGTCTTGGGTCCTTGGAGATGATTGAGAGAGGAAACTTGAGCCTTAGGTCATAAAGGAAGCTTCTAGGAATCTAAGGCCATCAATGACATCTTGACCCACAAAAAATGACCTTTATAGGGTATCCTTGGTCTCTGAACGGGGATAGTCAAAATTATGAGTTTTTGAACATTGAATATGAATCTTTATAACCTAAATATGGTTCAAGGAACAAATCCAAGAGTTAGACCCTAAATAAATATTATAGGCTTCTAAGGTTGAGAATAACACTTTGAACCACCACAAATGATCTATCGAGGATATCATTTTCCTCTAATTAGTATAGAGGTTCCACTAGCATTGTTTAGCACTAGATATGGGTATTGGGGCCCTCGACATGGTTAGGATAGGAAACATGAATGTTAATCCCTAAAGGAAGATTCTAACCATCTAAGGCCAAGAAATATTCCTCAAACAACCACACATGGCCTCTTGAGGGTATTATTGGCTTATGATTGAGTGTAAGGTACTAGATCTATTATAATAGTCTAAACATAAATATTGCGGAGAATAACAATGGAACAACACAATAGATGAAACCTCAACACCAAAATAATACCTTATTGGTAGGAAACAATGTTCACTTTCCTCTTCGAGGGGGAAATCTCTAGCAGAGCAACACAACTCTATTACAATAATTCTCAAGACAACCTATCCAATACCTCCTACTCTTATTTATACTAATTCTATGTTATAAGGAAACTTCTAGAGGAAGATCATTCTAGAAGTGAGAGCTTCTATTAAGTCTTCTTACATTGACTTATTCTCCTTTATTTAATAGTCCTTATTAACTAATGTCATCCTTTATTACACAGAAAATATAACATACTAATTAATGACCTATGAAGAGGGATTAGGATCGAATCATAACATACCCTACCCCTTCAAAAGTGGCCTTGTCCTCAAGGTTGAAGATGCGGAAACTGTTGGAGTATTGTCGATGGTTCCCAAGTCGCATCCTCAAGTGATGTGTCCTTCCACTTGATCAACACTTCCTCGATAGTTATGCCATACAATCGACGTTCACATGCATTGATGATGGCTTCTGGTTGGAGCCACAGGGAGCCTTCTTCATCTAATTCAGGAAGGATGGTTTGAACCCTGCAATTTTGTCCCACCACTTTCTTTAAACATGAAACATGGCACACTAGATGGATTTTGGAAGTAGTTGGAAGGGCCAATTCGTAGGCCAATGTTTTCTAAAAAAGTGTTTTTTTTCCTTTAAAAAAATTTAAATAGAAAAAAGTGGTTTTTTGCTTTAAAGAAAAAAGAAACATGTAGGTGGAGTTTTTTTTTTTCAATTTATTTATTTTTAATTTAAATTAAAAAAATAAAATAAAATACCACTTTTTATTTACAAGCTAATTTGAAGCTCTCTGTTTAGGAAAGTACCAATGATCGGGGCAACTGTTTTAATTAAGTCTCAATTTTAACTCCAAAAATAAGAAGGGTGCTACTAATAACATCACTTTTCGATTTGAGGGTCAATTTTATGCAATGGTATTGTTGTTAAGACAATGATCGGGGAGCTTGTTTCAATTAAGTTCTAATTTTAACCACCCTGTAAAAAGGGGGTGCGACCGATAACACCATTTTTTTGAAACGAGGGTTGATTTTGGTGTTTTTGACACAAAAATATAGGTTTTTTGCACCAGATTTCTCATTTTGAGGTCACAGTTCTCGTTGAGTCAATAACTTTGTAAAATGATCCTATAACAAGCTAAGGTAAGTCTACAACCCTTTATCTTGGTTAATGGATTGTATTACTCTCCAAGTAAGGTTTAAGGTAAAGTCAAGGTGAATTAAGCATGTGCGAGTATGAGGAGTGTTTCTAAGGTGGAATAAGAGATCTACCAAGACCAAAGGGTTATTTAAGGGCTACAAAACACTAGCTATCAAAGAAAATATTATGGTTGTAGAAAAAATTGAATAAGATAATAAATACTTCAACATATAACAATTTTACAACAACAACAAGTAAACAATCCTGAATTGGTGAGATAAAATGAGAAATATGTGCCAAACCTTAAGTAAAATGCTAATAAACCATAAACCAATAATTTCTTGAGATAAAGATAATTAAACTATGTTAATTAGATGCAAGTTAGGAAGTCCAAATGGTCGAAAATGCAAAAATTGCAACAATGACTATGTTAGGTGATGATTTTTCGTTAAGATGCACAATGTTAAGCTAGATAGTGATAGTAAATGAAGATGAAAATGAAAAGGTCCTATACTAACACCAAGCATTGGAAGAGAGAGAGAGAGTAAACTAAACTAGGGTTTGTAATCACATGTAACAATAGAATGATTAGTGTCTTCTTTAGATCCTTGTACACGTGGAATCAATGCAACAACGTAGAATCTTGCTAAATGCAAGATAAATAGCTGATGATGCAATCTTAGGTTTATCCAATCATAAACCCAAGACAAACCTTCTAGGAAACAAACCCTATGGATTATGCCCTTTTAAACCTAGGTGCCATTTTAGACCCTTATAAACACACAAAAACACAAGTAGTAATTAAAACTATTTATATTTCAAAACCATATCCAAACAAGCTGGGTTATTTACCCTTATAAGAGAAAATAAACCATATATATATGTTGGAAGGTGACAATGAATTCACCTCCAAGATTAGGATATGGTAGTTTCATTCCTAATATTATGATTTTTTTTGTAACAAATCATTCCTCAAATAGAATATGGATATCCTTGTAATTAATACAGTTAGTTCCTTGTAACTGTAGGAGGAAGGATTCAAATATGTATGCCTGAGAGGTAGATGGTGAGCAAGGGGCTTCAATCCCTCTCCGGGTTGTTGGTTGGTTGTAATATGTTGTTCTTTGAGAAATATAATGCCATTTCCATTTTCTCGTGGATGTTTCCCTCACCCTGAGGGTTTTACCACATAAAATCATGGTGTCTATTGTGTGATTTCTATTATGTGCTTGACTGCATGTTTCTCTGTATTTGTTTATGCTTCTGCTGCACAACAAATGGTATTAGAGCCTTGTGTGGAGATCCATGAAAAGAAATAAGAAAAGGTAAGACATGTTGCTTGGATGGCTAGAGGTTTATAACTTTTAATGGGCTGCATGAATCCCCTGGCGATCTCTATTGATCCAGATTCAGATCTAGGAGCTTGATAGGGCTCAAAAAGGCCTAAAAATCAATTTTATCAGAATGGATTCAAAACAGACATGTGTGTAGGCCTCATTGATATGAACCCAACGCTACTTTAATGGTCTCAAACATACATCATATGCTCCAGATATCCCGTTGTCTTTGTTTTGCAAAATAAGCAAAAAAAGGTGATTGGATAGTCTGTACAGTCCGTACAGTGCCATGTGGCAGTTGACTGTATAGGACGCACGACCGTCAGTTGACGTGGTAGAACAATTGGCGGATTATGTACAATTGATGTAGTAGTAGGCCATACAGTTGACGTGGTAGGGGCACAGTGGACTGTTGACGTGGCACACCCATACTATGACACGTTGCATGCCCATACTATGACATGTGGCAAGTATGATCTGACGTGGCCAGTTCTTGAATGGGAAATCATGTTGACACATGGACCATCCATGAATTGACAAGTGGCATCAGAATCGACAAATGGGGAGGTGCCATGTGGCCCAGACATGGGTTGCCACATGGCACCCATCGATTGGCTCGTTCATGGTAGGAAAAATGTTTTGGAGCTCATGGGATTCAAACCCATGACTGGTTGGTAGAGCTATTTCCTTGGGAAAGGTTTGAATACCATCACACTACAATGGGGTTTGTTATTACAAGTCCAAAAATTAATATTTAAAGTATTGTATGGTGTAATGGAGGCGGAAGGGGGCTGGGGCTAAGCCCCACCCCATGGGTTTATTATATATATGTAACCACCGCCTACCGATTAGGCGCTCCACCATGCAGGTAAGCCACGAGTGCAGGGGCCACGAGCTAAGGTTCCAACACATTTCCATATGACCAGGACTTGATACCTGGTGCGGAAGAATGGGGATAACCCCTGATTTTATGGGATTTTATATGACCACATATTACGGGCTAGGGGGCCAAAGCACAACCCTTTGGGTGGTGCTTTGCCACCTTTTATAACCATATGACTGAGTTGAGGGGAGCGCACTAGGAATAAGGGGCTTATCCCTTTAATTATGAAAAAGTGGGTATTATTACATTATAATAGTGGACATTGATGATTTTTTGGGCAGTTTTAGAGATTTTTCCCATATCTTGATGGAAATTGGCCTAATTTGAGTACCACAAGAAGTGGGTTGTTGGGATTTGATCCCTCTACCTCATGGTTATATAAACCAAGTCATTGTGAGATTTGAGAAGGAAACAAGAAGCACCAAATAGCTTGAAGCAAGTTGAGGAAGAACTTGCAAAGGTCAAGTTGTCTTGAACAATGAAGAGTAGCTGAGCTTTGGAGGCAGGTTCCAAGAGTTCTACTCCACCTTTTCCAGTGTCGTCTATTGCGTTGGGTTCCTGAGATAGAGCAAAATACAACTAAGTCAGTCAAAGACCTATATGATGTAATTTTGATGTAGATTTTAAGAATTGAATTTTGAATAGAGAATCCTCCCTCATTGAAGACAAAAGGTCCGAAGATGTAGGTGAATGTTGCCGAACTCTATTATCAAATTATGGTGTTCAATATGTTGATAGTTTACTTCTTTGAGTTATTTGTTATTCTTTTCATTATTTAAGTTTTTTCGCTTAGATATTCATATGCATTGTTAGAAAAGGTCTTGATAAAATTGAAGTCATAGTGCGAAAATTGTCAAGCACTAATTTAAGATCAAGTGGTATCAGAGCAGGCTGACTATTGCAGGAATTGAGAGTAAGCATGGGGAAAATCTTGAAGAGAGCCAAACTCCAAGAGATTGAGAATACTAACCAAACGATTCAGCAAGAAAATGATGAACTGCGAAGATTGGTGCAAATCCTTGAGGAAGAGAGGGAAAGGTTATGGACAATGATGTTAGCAATAGAAGAAAGGATAGTTGGAATAGTCCTTTTGTTAGAAGCCCGAGCCTTGTCAGGGATCATGAAATTCATCCATTCTGTAGGAAATCCAATGAGGAGGATTCATATAGTCCTTCTACTCCGATTGAGGAGAAGTCGGTATAAGAGGCCGCGAGCACATTCTCCTTGCCAACAGAAAGTACTCATTACACTCCAGATTCTCCTGTAGCTGATCAGGAAGTGGATTCTAACAATCAAGATATTGCAACATTTGAAAAACATACCAAAGGAATTGGTATGAGAATGGTATTCAAGTTCGGATACAGGAAAGGACAAGGTATTGGAAAGTATGGCCAAGGCAGAGCTGAGTTGATTGAGGTGCGAGAACAACCAATCCATGAAGGCTTGTGTTACGCAGGGGGATCTACTGAGGACAACAATCCATTGGTTTGTTGCACACATTGTCAAAAATTCAGACACGATGCTGACCATTCTTGGGAGAGGCATTGAGAGCTGACACCAGAATGGTTTCGAACTCGTCAAGGAAAACAAGCATCTCGAGCCAGAAGTTACGCGAACAATGAGTCATGAAAGAAAGGAAAAAAGGTTGAGAGGTATAAGTCTCCTTCACCTACCTTGAATGGCGAGCATGCTAGGGTCATGGAACTTATCATAAGAACAATTCCATGCACATTTTGTGGTATTCATAATCATTGTGTTACAATATGGTGGAAGAAGAATGTATACGGAAAAAAGATCATGGTGAACAGGAGTACGCCAAGACAAGATGATGAAACATTGCAGGTCAAAAAGGATCTGCATGCAAATTTCGTGCAGTTAAGACAAGAGTCAGAGAAATCCAAAGGGGATTCAGCTCAGTCAGGGAAAGGCTTCATCAAATTCCCGTGAGAAAGAAATAATTTCTCATATTATCAAAGGAATGGACATTGTGAAGATAGCTATTGGAAGCTGCATCCAGGGTTGAGACGCCCAATGAAGCTAGAAGGGCCAGAGAAGAAGATGGATGCTGCAGAAGAACAACAGAAGGATGTTGCAGAAGAATAGAAGGAGGATGTTGCAAAGAAGAAGATGAATGACCACATAACTATGTTGGCAGGATATGGGTCATCGTCTTGGAACTGGGAATATTTTATGCCCTATATGTAAATCTAATCAGTGTCAGTCTCATTGATGTAGTAAAAGTGATTTGATTTATGAAATCACTTATTGGGTCTAGTTAATGTTTTTTATGAGTCTAGGATGTTTTTTGTTAGTAGATTAATGTAAGGATATATTCAATTGATGTAATAACCTTTTCATGACCAAAATGTCTTTAGTGGGAAGGCATNATTTGATTTATGAAATCACTTATTGGGTCTAGTTAATGTTTTTTATGAGTCTAGGATGTTTTTTGTTAGTAGATTAATGTAAGGATATATTCAATTGATGTAATAACCTTTTCATGACCAAAATGTCTTTAGTGGGAAGGCATAATCCATATTCTGATCCAGGAGCTTGATGGAGCTCAGAAAGGCACAAAAATCAATGTTCTCAGAATGGATTCAAAATGGTCGTGTGCATAGGCCTCATCGATACAAACCCAAAGCAACTTGAATGGGATCAAACATACATTGTATGCTCTTGATATCGCATTTTTTTGTTTTTCGAAACAGGGGAAAAAAGGTGACTGTACAGTCCGTACAGTGCCACATGGCAGTTGATTGTACTGGTTGTACGGCTGTACAGTTGATGTGGCAGCACAGTTGGCATATTTCGTATAGATGACATGATAGTAGGTCGTACAACTGATGTGGTTTGGGCATAGTGGACTGTTGACATGGCAGGAGTAGGTGGACCAATCGAGAGGTGACACATGTCACCATTGAAAGGGTGACACGTGGCACACCTGTACTATGACATGTGGGAGGTATGATATGATATGATCAGTTTTTGACTGGGAAAGCATGATGACACGTGGACCATTCGACGATTGACAAGTGGCATCATAATTGGTGAATGGGGAGGTGCCACATGGCCCAGACATGGGATTCCATGTGGCACCCATCAGTTGGCTCATTCGTGGTAGGAAACATGTTTTGGAGCTCATGGTGTTATAACCCTAATTTTCACCAGACATGCTTACCTGGCATCATGACATCTCATATTCCTTCTTTTCCAGAACACTGCTGAACAAATCTTCTTCAAAACCCCTTTTATAAAGGCCCACATGCTCTACTACATTATTGCACACATGTACACACTAGCTGACCCAATACAACCCGCGTGTACCTACAAAAGCATGAAAAAAGGAAAGTTTCTGATGGAACACACAACTTTGGATAAGTTAACTAAACCTTTCGACCATGCATGACTGGAAATTCGACCAAATACCTAGCTTCTTCTAGCCCATAAAAGAAGGGTTAGGGGTCCCATTTGGAAGAGGAGAATCATAGTAAAGAAACTATACCCATTTGCGCATTCCCTTTGTCCCAACCTTTAGCCATCCTTATGCAAAGAGAAGTATAGAGAAAAGAAGTTGGAGGATAGTTGAAGAGGAGCCCAGGACCAGGTTCATGGAGGAGTAGTCGACTTCATCATTGTAAGTTGATTTATTGAAGTTAATAATAAAGAATTACTTTTCCTGTCCCGCCATATGAGGTTTTCATGGTTTATCTCATACATGTTGATTAAATATCTAACCCATTAATCTGTGGATCAAATGCATGTGGAGTTCTTTGTTTGTCTTGTGTGAATGTAGGTCAGCCTTGGGAGGAGAGTTGTAGTCAAAGAGTGACCAAGTGTGAAGAAGAATCGATATCAAATGTCCGAAATAAGGTATGCTCACTTGATATTCTTAACTACATACTTGCTTAAGAATAATGGGGATTAGGTCCGGGATGACGGTAGAAAGTAGGAATCTTTAGGTATTTTTGGCATGCATGATAAAACCCTAAGTTCTAGTCCATAGAGAGATTTCCCACTCACAACATAATTGGCGACCATACTGGGGATCTCTAAGGCTTCTGGGAATATTTTTTGGGTATTTTTAAAAACTGGTTTCATTCCTTGTTTTTAAAGTTTCTTCAAAAGTCTGAGCTAACAGAGATTCTGTTCTTCCATACCAGTTATCTTTGTTTCTTTGCTTGACTACATTTTTTTATTCTTTTCTGAGACCCACAGAGGTAGACGTGGCATGTATAAGGTCTACATGCATGTACCCACGCCCTACCTTCTCACAACCCATGTGTACACACTAGTTGAAGAAGTGTCAATTGTGTGTATGATTCCAAAAAAAATATTTTAGAGAGGCAATCATCCTCTCCCCTGTCAGAAATAGTCCTTCTCAAGGGTTTTTTGGAACTCTTTCTAGTCTTTGTTGTTTGCAGTCTATAGCTTAGGTTTCACCTCAGATTGGTTTGTTCTATGAAGTTTTCCTTGAATTGTTTTCTTTTTTCTATTAAAGTAAGTGTCCGAGTCTTCAAGAGATCCTGGTTCTTAGTACCAATGGTCTTTGCCTAGGCTATATTTCTTGGATTTTCATTTATCTTAGAGTTTCAGAGATACATGCAACCTATATAAGGCCAGCACACATGTACACGCGCTCTGACTTTACACAGCTCACGTGCAGACGCTTGTTGTTGAACTGTCAACAGTGTGCTTGTGGAGAATTTTTTTTTTGAAGTTGAGGAAGTCATCATTTCCTTTGACAAGAGTTATACTTCTTAGGTTTTTGGGTCTTTGTCATAGCGGTCAGTAACTTAGGTTTGATCACAACAATAGCTTTCTTTTTGATTAAGAAGTTTTCCTCAAAATTTTCTTTTACAGGGTTTTTAGACTAGTGTGAGAGTCCAATTTTAATTTTCTTGTGTGTGATTTTTAAAGTGACTCTTTGCGATCCGCGCTTAGGCCAAAAGTTTTCTTGGTTTTGACTTGTTGATATTTTTCCTTTTTTCTTTGTGATCATTCAAATAAAAAAAAAAAAAACTTTTATTTCTTTGTTTGGTTAAAAAGTGTTGTTTTGCATTAGTAACCAGGGAAAAGTCTTGTCTTTCATAAGTTCTTGACGGTTTACTTAGATCATAAGTAGCTCGTAGTCGAGTGAAATCCTTCTTTGAGTTTGTTGTTCAAATATTTTAGAAAAATTTTAAGTTTGAAAAGTTGTTTAAGATTTGAGTGAAGTGAAGGTATTTTGTTTCTAACTTTTTGTTTATTTTGCTTTCGTCTTTTAAACATCACTAGTTTCACTTTCACAACCTTTGACTTAATACAAGCCATTAAACTTAACACTAAATCTTAAATTCATTAGAATTTTTATGTTTGTAGGGTCAACCAACTAGTTTAGGGTTAGGGCCTTGAATTAGGTTGGAGAGGAAACTCTCCAAGGCCATTAAAATCAAACATTGGAGTCTGAGTTAGGGAGTGTCAAAGTCCAGTATCGTGAAATTTATCCAGGACCCCCTCTAACAAAGGGGATAAACACAAGGTCGTATGGGGAAAGGTAGCGGAGATAACCCCTCCAAAGATGGACCAATTGTAGTGGAGAATACATATAGAGGGCTTGACTTGGGATTCCGTTGATTTCATTTTCCACGAATCTTCGTGGGTCTCGAATCTGTTCGAGGTACTCAATTGTCTTCCCAACCACTTTCCTTCGATACCCTTGACAATTTTCAAGATCGATACCCTTCTCATTGTGGTCTACCTGACTTTCGATTGTACCCGCCTGGTGACTGCTCACGCGCTGGCAACCTAGTTGCCTATCCTTTTAGAGACATACACAGGTGATTGCGGGGGTATACCGCGGTTCCTAGGACAGACATCGAGCCATGCTTTGTAGAGTATACCTAGAGGGTGCTTACGTGTTCGAGTTTCACTTGCATCGGTAAGTTTCTCTAGTGTTGGTTGTTGTAACTATTCTTCCAATTAGTTTAGTGTTTGTTTGTTTCATCTTGGAGGGACCTTTTTAGTGTGTGTTTTTTTTTGAACGAATAGAAATCCTTAGGGTGTCTTTGATCTTCTCACACAGTGGAGGATCACGAGATTCACTGGTCATGAAGGCATCCGAGCCTATCACTGATTACACTGGAGCCACCTCCGCCACCACTAAGGCGAAAGCTAGACCAACAAGGGTCTTTTGAAGCGACCGGGTCACAAGAAATTGTACCTGATCAACATCCGGAGGAAACAATCATTTTAGACTTTGGAGCGAAAGCTCTTGGTCCATCTGAAACTCCAACCATTGATATTTTGGCACCCATCATTGTACTGATTCACCCTTACGAGTGCCAGACAGTGTCGCACACAACAATGGAAACAAATGCTGTCACTCCTTCTGGGAATTATTCAATTCCCACTACGGTTGTCACCACAGGAGAGTTTCCACCTCCTAACCCACCATCACCAGTTTGAGACACCATGGTCTTGACCGCCTCTACCTCACACTATGGTCCGATCCCGTCTATGGTGACGGCCACAACCCCTTTCACACCAAGTGCGACAGGCCCTCCATTCTCATACGAGATGCATAGATCAGGTACAAGTCCTGTTCTTTTCTACTCCACTTCACAAACTTTAGGTCTGGGTTCAGGGAGCTCTAATGCTCCTCTGCAAAGCCACATTGGGGGCACTTCATCTCCTTTTAATGTTTTCCCTTACGAGGGAGGTCATATACCTCCTTCACCCCCTTCGCTCGGTGGCACCCACCAACAATCCGCCGGGCCACCTACACACCATAGTTTATTTGGAGCATGGAGTCAAGGACCACCTTGGCATAATATGTCAGTAGGTTCCACACCATTTTCTTTGTTCGGTGCATTTGGTAACAACGCTTTCTCATCAGTTTCTTTCCCAACTGGGGGCAATCCCGGTTACGGACAACCTATTCCTATGCAGGGTACTATTCCTCCATAGGGGGCGAACCCAAGAACTTCTTTTGCATCAGGGCCTTGGAAATCTTAGCAGGAATTAGTTCCCTCATCAGGAATGTCGATCTAGGGAAATTATCTTCACAACCAATGGAACCCCGAACAAGGTACTATGCTTATCCCCATGGGATCGGCATGGGGCAACCCTTCCCAAAGTCCTCCGAATGTAATGCACGCCCAACCATCTACGTCCTATTTTGGGAATCAACCGATGATGTCTCCTCACATGCAAAATCCGTACGCTGGTCATGGCCATGGTTTTTACCAGAACCTAGGTTAGCAGCTGAACTTTTCCTGGCAACGTAGTGCCAATCAAACTCCGGGTCCCTTTTTCCATGGTTATCACTAACAACCCAAACTACCTTTCCTAGCAACCTTGCATTTTCCAGACTTGATGAGGTTGTTGAATGACTCTATTTGTCACGGGCTGTGTTGGCCCCCTATGCCAACAAAGTTACCTTCAGACATACCAAAGTTTGAAGCCAAGCCTAACGAAGATCCAAGAGATCATGTGACCACCTTCCATATTTGGTGCTTGTCTAACTCGTTGAAAGACGACTCTGTACAATTGTGATTGTTTTAACGTACTCTCATTGGGAGTGCCTCAAAATGGTACATTGAGATCGACCACTCAATATACTCTTCCTTCGGTGAATTGGCAATGGCTTTCCTAAACCATTTCCAATTACTTGTGAGATACAACACTAGCACAAAATTGTTGGCCAATTTCGCACAGACAAAAGCGGACCATGTCTCTGATCACATCCGAGAATGGAGACGCTGGAAGAGTTTAATTAAGGTGCCAGTCCCACCAACATTCCTGCTTGAGTTTTTCCTTAAGTCTTTGGTCCCACAATTATCCAAAGACGTCATGACATCGAGAATGTTTTCCGAAGAAGACACCATCATGAGAGCTCAACAACTTAAGATAATCTATTCTCAGTCTAGTTTATTATACGAGATCTTTCCAGATGCACCACACTCAATACTTGATAAAACCAGACAGAGATCTGGACCACATGCCGATGGTATTGTTGGTTTAACACAAACAAATCCCGCTGAGAAACTAATGAAGCAATTTCAACAATTGTCTTTACAACACACAACGACCAGCCAAACTACTATTTTGGCTGCTCCCCCTACTAAAAAGTTGGATGTGCACATAGTGTAATTGACAAATCCAAAGGCCACCCAACATCTTGAAGGAAAGAAAAAACAATGAAAGAAGGGTAAGGGGGATAAGAAACCCACTAATAATTTTGGCAGGGGCAACACTGAGAAATGGAAGGCGAGGTATTCATGCAACCTGTGCACAGAAGACCACCCGACCCACCAATGTCCTCGGCTTGCAGAGGCCAAAAAGTTTGTGACATAGCAACAACCTGTTGTGTTAACCAATCCATTTCAACATGGGAAAAACCTAACCCAAGCCTCTACAAGCGTGGAAGGGGGCAATCAAGGACCCTCTCTGTCTTCGAACAATTCCACAACTACGAATGTGTATATGATGAAGAGTGATGATTTTATATCAACTAGAGCGCATGACTACAGTAAACCAAGCACTTCTAAGAAGGGAAAAGAAGTTGAACTCCCATCTCTTCCTCTCTAGATTGAGAAGACTTTCGGTGAAGCAATGAAACGCATCCCAAAAGGCGCATTCAAATAATCTTCTCACAACCCAAATGCAAGGGCCACCAAGAAATATTCTGTGGTGGAGGATTTGTCTCAAACCCCTTGTGCGATGTTCGCTTTGGAGGTCCTCCAAAGCTGCCCTTCCCAGAGGAAAGCTTTGTTATCCACTTTAGGATCTATTGAGACTTGTAATCCGGGTACCATCATGCTGGATACAACCGACTTAAAACCTTGTCTGCCTTACCACGTAGTGTTTCAGATAGTAGTGGCTCACCCCATGAAAAATTTTACTCAGAATATTTTTCGCATGGTGGTTGATGAGGGCACCTCGACATGCATTATGTCATTGGCATGTTGGAAGGCCATTGGCTAGCCCGTTTTATCTCCGTCACCTACTCTTCTCACTGCTTTCGACGGTCATTTTTTCTGACCACATGGTATCATTCCCTCTTTCCCCATGTAGTTAGGAGGGAAGACCATGTGCATCGAGGTAGAAGTAGTTGATGCGTCCCTCGACTACAATATCTTGTTAGGAAGGAGTTGGAATTACGCCATGCAAGAAGTGGTTGCTACAGTTTTCTGGGTCTTGTTGTTTCCACATGAGGACCGAATTGTGACCATTGATCAATTGTCTTTCTCCAGACCTGAACCTTCATTGGTGGTATCCGCGGTCCCGATGATTGATAATACCCAACCAGGCATAGTCAACGTAGGGGTTGTTTTGTGCCCATGTTTGATGGGTACCTTCGATTACCCATCCCCTCAAGGCGATGCCAAGTTCATATCCGACCACCATAAGGTTGAGATTTTCCAAGTTTCGTCGTTTCGCATGACTTACTTCAACGATCCATGGATACTTCCTTCCCCATTTTCCATGATGGAAGGGACAAGGCACCCGGGCATGTCCATGCCCTTGTCTATAGCTGAAGTAGTGTACTCTTTATTCCAACAAGCTTCGACCAACACAGATCCAACTCCTGCACAAGAATTAGTTCCGCCTTGATCCGTAGGATCTTTTAATGACTTATGGTTGAGTTTTAATTTTGCATGCATTAATTAACCATTTGAGAAACTTGGTGAAAGAATGAGGAAAGAAGAGGAATTATGACAGCCATATACATATATGCAGATCTGAAATGGAATAATAAACAACAAACCATAACACATAGATTGATAACGGAGTTCGACACAACTTTGCCTACGTCTCCGGGCCTTTTTCTCTGTGGGGGAGGCTTCTTTATTTCTGCTCAAAAGCTCAAAAGTACATCACTGCAATTCCAAATGGCTACAAGACTGATCTGGTCATGTTCTTCCAGATCTCTAGAACCATGCAAAGAAAACGACACGCGAAACGGATGCCCGGAGCTCCCAGAAATGGTCCGACAACGTCTCCTCCTCAAAAGCCTCTATGCCTCAAAATGGCTTTGGCTTGGCTTCTTCTTAGCATAACTCTGCTCTGAATGCCCCCAATGGCCTCAAACTGGCCTGGGTTATATAGCTGGGAAGTTGGTTACTCATCTCCAACTTCCTCCCAAAAATTAGGATCCAAAAATGCCCAATAGCTCCCAAAAATGGAGTAAATACATTAAAAAAATAGGTTAATTAATAATTAAAACACAAATCAGTTATAAAACCCACTTTTTAACTATAATAGGGCATTAGGCCCCCTTCGTCCAATGCGCGCCCCCTTGGCAGGGTCATATGGATTCATATGGCCAAGCGCTAGCCCAAAGGGCTAAGCGCTGGCCCCTCTCCATTCGGCGCTAGCCCCCGGTCACGTGGTATACACATAGGACCGTTGGTCCACCAGTTATAACCCCCCGCGCGATAAGTTTTTGGTCACATAACAATGAATATGACCACGGGTCATACATTTAAAACCATGTGAAATACTCCCGCGCACGCGCCGTTTTAATAAAGGGCTTGGTCATATATAAAGGTATAGAACCGGGGGTCGGGGCTAAGCCCCGACCCGACCCCCCCGCCGAATATTACATAATTTTAATTCAAAAATTTTTGTTGCATATGGTTTATAGGCAACAACATATGGCGCGTTGGTAGGGCGGCCATTGCTAAAACCTTACACCAGTGGGGAGGTCCGGGGGTCGAACCCCACGGACTCCAAAAATATTTTGACAAGCAAACCATTAGCAAATACCGAGGTGCCATGTGGCAGCCCACGACTGGGCCACGTGGCACCTTAACCACCAACCATAAACTGAAACTTGTCAACCGCTGATTGGCCCACGTGCATGCCACATCAAACTGCCATACTGCCACGTTAGCTTCCGTATTGTCCCATCATTCTGCCACGTCAATTGCTGACGTCACCCATGCCACGTGTCACCCTTTCAGTGGTGACACGTGTCACCTCGGGATAGGTCCAGCTGTACGCCCATATGCCCAAATATTCCTGACACGTGTCGTCTCCTGGAGCTGCCACGTGTCACCTGTACGGACCTACCACGTCAACGTCCGTACAGACTGTACGGACTGCACAGTCAGCATTTTTTTTTTGCCTGTTTGACTTATCGGACATAATGCGATATATTCTCCATACGGAGACCGTTTGACAAAGTAAATATACCACTGGAATCAGGAAGACGATACAGACGTAATGGCACATGTTTCATCACATTCCGATCACTTTCATTTTTGAGCATTTTTCAAGCCCTGTCAGGCTTCTGGATCCGATTTCGGATCACACCTCCCCATAATAAAACCTTTTGATCCCCAAAAGGTTACTGACCAGTCAACAAACTCGGGATAGGCCACCCATATTTATCTCTGTCTATGAACTCTGTTCTGTGCACCTGTCTCATCAAGATCAACTGTAACACAATCATGACAACTGATAGTATATTGTTATCCATTTGAACCCTGTTACATCTTACTGAAGCCACTATCATCCATGTAGAAAACATTGCTAATGACATCATCAAAAAGACGACTGCAAATGAACTGATATACTTGAAGTATCTGCACGACATGAGTTTATCTTGAAGCAACTTATGATTGATTTTCCATTCAACAACCATATTTTGTTCTTTCTTAAGATCAATTACTTCATTTGAAACAATTATTGGTTTATTGCATGCTTGCACTGCGTTCGTTAATTGTTCCCTTGTTTGAAGTGTTTTATTTGCTTTAACACGATGAGCATGAACCACATAATCATGACCTGTTTTAGTGAATTGATATTGATTCTTTGTCCTGTAGAAGATTGCCTTACGATCATATAAGTATGGACTCCCTAAAATCATTCCACATTCTCTTAACGACACTACATCACAAGTTACTTCGTCCACATACTTAGATGAAATTGCAAATTTGATTGTGCACTGTTTAGTTATGTGCATTTGATGATGATTGCTTATCCATCTAAGTGTGTAAGGCTTATGATGAGTTTGTGTTTTTAACCCCAATTTCTTAACCAA
>SNQJ01S0078509.1:25847-52951 GCA_010110895.2 Picea sitchensis
CAATTCACTTTGTCATCTTCAAAAATTCATTTGTCCTCAACCATGAGGATCCACGTGACGTGCCACATACCACCGGAAACAAAATGATGTATACTATCCATTCATGGGTGTAGTATATGCATGTGCATTTTCCTTCATGTCCAAATACCTTTATCAATCTTGTGGTCCGAAACCCATGACTAGGGTTGGCATCAATGACAACAACCAATCTTCCAACACACAGTTGGTCCCTTCACCAAGTGGGGGATTGATTACACTACATACAACCCTATTTTAGCAAGGGGGCACCGTTATATCATTGTAGCTATAGATTAATTCACGAAGTGGGTCGAATCTATGCCAACGTTTAAAGATGATGGAGAGACCGCGACTCTATTTTTATTCAACCAGATAATAGCAAGGTTCGACGTCCCAAGAGAGATTGTCACTAACCATGGCAGTAACTTTTAGAACCACATGATGGCCAAGTTAAGATAAAATATTGGGTTGAGTCAAGAACATTCGTCACCCTACTACCCCCAAGAAAATGGTCAGGTAGAAGCTATAAATAAATCTCTTAAACCATCCTACAACGAACGATCAACTCATCCAAGTCAAATTGGCATTTGATGTTATACTCGACATTATGGGCTTACCGAATGTCTATTAAGACTGCAACCGGTTTCTCACCTTTTTAACTTGTTTATGGGCTGGAAGTAGTCTTGCTTATTGAATGTCAGATCCTTTCCCTAAAGTTGGCAGTACAATTATTGCTAGACACTTCTGCACTTGAAGAACAATTATTATACCTTAAGAGGCTCAATGAGCAGCGTCATGATGCAGCCCTGGCCAATGAGGCTCACAAACATAAAGTCAAGTGTCAGTATGATCGGTCCATTCATCCTAGGATTTTCTCTGAAGGAAACCTTGTCTTGGTCTATGACCAAGATAAAAACCCCTTGGGGGCAGGAAAATTCAAACCCATGTGGTTCAGACCTTTCATCATAAAAGAGGTTCTAAAAAAGGGTGCTTATTGTTTGGTTGAGTTTGAGGGAAATGCTTTGGCGGAGCCTAGATATGGGCTCTACCTTAAGAAGTATTACTCATAGGTAGGTCACCTTGGGTAACTTTTTGTAACATATGTATAGTCTTTGTACTATTACTTTCTAGCTTCTTTTCGTATTATGGACGTGTCATTTTTAATGTTATCTTTTGTCACTATGGAAGATGTCAAGTGAATCAGAGGTGTTCATTAGGTACATAGACGGTGCTAGTCGACACACTCGGAGGCTTGCCTCCATAGCTTGGGTAATTTTTACACCTCGAGGCCAGTTATTATCTTCCGGAGGTATATGCTTAGGTGACAACACAAACAATTTTTTCGAGTACAGTGTAGTTATTGAGTTGCTTCGTGATGCCCTGTCATTTGGTATCTCTCATCTCTAGGTCTATTTAGACACTCAGCTAGTTGTGTCTCAGTTAAATAGAGTCTACCATGTTCATGATTTGACTTTACACCGATGATTCCTTAAGGTACGTCTCTTAGAACAAAGCATTGATTATATTACATATTTTCATGTTCCTAGGAGATTAAACCAAATTACAGATACTCTAGCTAATCAAATTTTAGATTGGCATCTCGGACACATATAAAAAGACATACACATAAGCATGTAAATACATTTTTAAGGGAAAATATGATCCATAAGACACAAAAATACATAAAAATCCATATATAATATCATAGTCATCAGAGTACATAGGTGGACATAAGTGCCTCAAAAGTATGACCAGTAATGAGTCATGGGGCTTATGCCCTCAAAACATATATACAAGTAGTGCTCTCGACACGTGAAACATCTAGACGAACTAAGATCAGGGCTTGTGGGCCCTATTGTAATGATCAACAACGTTTGCCAAACGCTGAAACATAAGTACCCACGTCTGGGGTGCCCCACTACACGAGGTTACATAGATGGTGGTAGATCCTTATTCTTTGCCATAGGGACTGTGCGGGTGAGAGAGGTAAAGTTTCACTCGACTCGTCTCAAAACCCTCTTAGCCTCACCGACTGGAAGCTCTCCTACTGCTGTTGGTCCCCCTGTGACAGTAGGTGTTGCCCCTGGCCAAGGATGACGTCTGTTCCTTGCATAATCTACAGGTCGCACTAGTCCCACATCTGCACATAATAGACACATATCCGTCAAATACTCTGGTATAAAAAATGATATATATAAAAAACAACATAAAAAATACATTTATTTCACAAAAAAAACAAAAAAAAAACAAAACAACGATGCAAACTTACCCATCTCTCCTCGCTCCTCGCCAGGAGGTACTGGTATCTCAGGATCTCTCGAGAAATCAATCCCAACATAAGGGTAATTCTCTATGACTGGGATATGTCGTGACAACCAAGCGAAGAAATCATCATAAAAGGACTCATTGGTCCTTCCACCACCCTATCGAGGAAGTAACACTGCCCATCTGCAAACCGCAGGAAGAGAGGCCTGATGTCCTCGTACCACCACTCAAGAATTGAAACTCAGAACTCTTTCAAAGAAGAAAGAGCATAGAATCGTCCCGAACCCAAAGTTCCTCTGCGTCCGCGACCGACAATCTGTCAGATTCCTCTTCATACAATCTAGCAGTGTAGTGATCTTGTCAAATATCTATGCATTTAAGCACTGGACTGCATAGTTCATCTGTGCACGAGACACTTGATGTAGATCCGTAGAACTAGTCATCCAACCAATAAGAAGCACAATCACCTGCAGTGATAGGTCTGTGATCTTGCTTATGGGAACCTATGAGCTCGATTGGTCTGTACCAGCGTCACAATAAAGTTCTATCAATTTTGATATGTTATGAGGACCTGAAGGAAATGTCTAGAAATTGATTGGTTCCCCTCTCCTAGAGAGGCCAGTCAAAAAATATATGTCCTCTATCGTAGGCATCAGTGACTGCCCCTCTAACATAAAGGCCTCTGCATCGGGATGCCAATAATCAACCAAGGCATTCAATAGCCTAGGTTGTTCCCGCATAAAAGGACATATGAAGAACTTGAGAAGCCCACATTGCATTAAGGCAACAACAACATTGGTGTCTTCCCCGACCAACTCACTAACCTCCTCATGCTCTCTTTGCCTCCAGTGAACATACATCCTGCAAAACACCAAGTTCAGGAGGGTTAACCCTTGCTTAAATTTTTCCTTTTTAAATAAAGGGGTCCACACGGGCTATAATGATGACAGTCGCTTGTACATGCGTGCATTTGTTCCTCTCCCCAAGTGTACACACAACCTGTCATAAGAAAACCTACGTGGACCTAGGGCCAACCTTTTGAAGGTCGACACCCCCCCAAAACGTGAAACCAAAAGCAAAAATAAAGATTTAAATTGCAAGAGGAGAGAGTTTATACTTACTTGGTCCAGACAGATGGTCATCTCGTCCACTGTAGCTCCCAAAATCACCACTTTTATCAAAGGGGGTTTTTTCCTCCAGAGTAAATTTCCAAATCAACAATGGTGATAATGAGGTACCAACTTCTATTTATAGACTTTTTGGCCCCTTTTCATCACTTTTTTGCCCCCTTTATCATTTTCTTTAAACTGAAAACCATTTAGAGTGATTCAGGATTTGCGTTGGAAGGGCATGATCGAGTATCAAGACATTTTTTTGGAGTTTTGGGTCACTTTTGACGGTCCGTGGGAAAAAAAATCAGATGATCACCTTGAGCATGTAGGTTAGGTTTTCACCCCGAATTTTGTATCTCGTTGTATTTATCCCTTTGCCATAGGATCGATCCCATCGGGTTGCGACACAGAACCATCATTGCTGCTTTAGAAGTGTCGCGATTTGGTGGCAGAGATTACCAGAACATGGATGCCCTAGGTAGATCCTGGTTGCGTTATGGTGTCCATGCTGTCACTAATGAATGTAGGCTCGGGAGTCCTTGTTGTTTTTCCTGATTACGATTTTGAGCCTCATTTGCATGATTCCTTTTCACTGTTGACCTCACCCTCAAGACTCCCAAAAAGCATAACGGGTCTTCTTTTAAGCCCTTTTCAGACCCTCTAAACATGAAAATACTGTCGAGTGATCTTGTGGCCTTTCACGCTCGTTAAACTGAAATTTGAAGTCACGTCTGTCCGGCGGTAGTTTACCTCTTTTTCGGTCCAGATGGTCAACTGTACGAACAAAGGTATACTCTAAGGAACTTTAGTTCTCTAGGAGAGTACTCTCAGGTATCATTTTAACCCTTTTTCAGGCCTGAGGGACTAAATGTTTGAAAAAAGAACCCCCATGGAGTCCATAGTTAAGCTTTTTTCAGACTCCCTAAAATTGAAAAGATTGTCGATTGACCTTATTCTTTCACACTCATTAAAATGGTCCACAAGAACATTCCTGACAGAGTCCATAGTTAAGCTTTTTTCAGACTCCTTAAAAATGAAAAAATGGCTGAGTAATCTTGTCTTGATCACACTCGTTAAAATGGTTTTGAATAGACATCTTTTCAGTGCTAGTTTACCCCTTTTTAGAACCGACTAGACTACCTTCGAAAAAGGTACCCCAATGGAGTCTCCTTTTACATTTTTTCAGACTCTCTAAATATGAAAAACCGCCGAGATTACCTTCTCTGGGCTCATTAAACTTACATCGAAGGACGTTACCATTGTGTGTTTTATTAATCGAATTTGCATACCCGCATCTTTGGCCTAATGTCGAATCCATGTTTCTCTCAACTGAACCATCTAAACCATGTCTTATACGCAAGCCCCGTAGCCCTTTGCCTCTGCATCTTCACACCTTTGGACCCTGGAGGATTTTTCCTGAGCGTCCTTACTTTGAACATCAGTATTGTCCCTGGGCCTTGAACTCGTATGTTTGCAACACTCATTCCTCCTTTGTAATGTAAAATTCTTTTATTCTTTTTCCAAAATTATTGAAAAAGACAAAAAAAATCAAATATACCCCAAAAAGAGGAAGGAGAAAGTATTTTCTTTATTAGCAGTATAATAAGTCGCCCTTAAATAAAGCACAATCTCTCTGTTTGTTCGTCAAACTCTGGGATTTAATATGACCTTAGGAAGCTGTTCTCGCTACATAGAACTATGTCCTCCTCCATTTGGTTATTATTCCAAACATATGGAGAGTGTGCGTTGCCTCTTGCCTTGTAAACTTATGTTAATTCCATGCTGCCTGAGTCTCATCATTTGTTGTGCTATTGTACAAGGGAAGTTTTTACTAAGCCTGAGTCGGCCTCTCTGGAGTTTGTCTCTTGCCCTCATACTCGAGCATCTTGAATGTCCAATCAAGTCTTTGTTCAAAATCAATGAAGCCTTCAGTCTGATCATCAAGATTCTCTATTCCATGATTGATGAGCCATCGAAGACCTCTGGGTAGTGAAGTCGTACACTCATATTACACTCCTACCTGAGTTTTGAATATTTTTAAGTTGTTTCTCGAGCTCTGAAGAAATCATATCCATACATTAGGCCTTATCATCTTCTAGAAGATGGATACTATACATGTATATCTTTTTTATTTCGAGATGTAGCTCCGTTGTTTATTGCTCGCGGCTACACTTTATATAGTTATATGACATGGATCTACAGTGTATTTGATTGGTAGCCATGATTTTATTTATCCCGAGCATGGGTATGCCCGCCTCAGTGAGACAATTATTATTTTGCAGATGACACCTCCTAATTTTTGGTCACTGGGCTCACTTGTTCGGCACATT
Organism: Picea sitchensis; assembly: GCA_010110895.2. Taxonomy (NCBI): domain Eukaryota; kingdom Viridiplantae; phylum Streptophyta; class Pinopsida; order Pinales; family Pinaceae; genus Picea; species Picea sitchensis. The sequence continues at coordinate 31,573 of SNQJ01S0078509.1, forward strand.
GATGAAGATTGTTAATGTATTTCGGCCATCAGATGCTCTTCTGACCTCACACATTAGGGGGCATCTGTTATAACCCTAATTTTCACTAGACATGCTTACCTGGCATCAGGCCATCTCAGATTCCTTCTTTGCCAAAACACTGCTGAACAACTCTTCTTCAAAACCATTTTTATAAAGGTCCACACACTCTGCTACATTACTGCACGCGTGTACACGCTAGCTGACCCAATACAGTCCGCGTGTACCTACAAAAGCATGGAAAAAGGAAATTTGCTGACGGAACACACAACTTTGGGTAAGTTAACTAAACCTTTCGGCCATGCATGACCGAAAATTCGACCAAATACCTAGCTTCTTCTAGCCTATAAAAGAAGGGTCAGGGGTCTCATTTGGAAGAGGAGAATCATAGTAAAGAAACTATACCAGATTGTGCATTCCCTTTGTCCCAACCTTTAGCCATCCTTATGCAAAGAGAAGTATAGAGAAAATAAGTTGGAGGATAGTTGAAGAGGAGCCCAGGACTAGGTTCGTGGAGCAATAGTCGACTTCATCATTGTAAGTTGATTTATTGAAGTTAATAATAGAGAAGTACTTTTCCCATCCCGCCATATGAGGTTTTCATGGTTTATTGCATACATGTTGATTAAATCTCTAACCCATTAATCTATAGATCAAATGCATGTGGAATTCTTTGTTTGTCTTGTGTGAATGCAGGTCAGCCATGGCAGGAGAGCTACAGTCAAAGAGCGACCAAGCGTGAAGATGGATCGATATCAAACACCCAAAATAAGGTATGCTCACTTGATCTTCTTAACTACGTACTTGCTTAAGAATAATGGGGATTAGGTTTGGGATAACGATAGAAAGAAGGAATCTTTAGGTCTTTTCTGCATGCATGATAAAACCCTAAGTTCTATTCGATAGAGGGATTTCCCACTCACAACACATGAGATTCGAACCCATGACAGGTTGGTAGAGATATTTCTTTGGAAAAGGTTCGAATACCATCGCACTACATTGGGGCTTGTTATTACAAGTCCGAAAATTAATATTTAAAGTGTTGTATGGTGTAATGGAGGCGGAAGGGGGTAGGGGCTAAGCCCCATCCAACGGGTTTATTATATATATGTAATCACCGCCTACCGGTTAGGTGCTCCACCATGAAGGTAATCCATGAGAGTGAGGGACATAGGCTAAGTTTTCATCACATTTCTATATGACCAGGACTTGATACTTGGCGCAAAAGAATGGGGATAGCGCCCGATTTTATGGGATTTGATATGACCACAGATTAAGGTCTAAGGGATAGCACACAGCCCTTTGGGATGGCGCTTGGCCACATTTTATAACCATATGACCGAGTTAAGGGGCGTGCTAGGCCTAAGGGGCTTAGCCCTTTAATTGTGCAAAAGTGGGTATTATTACCTTATAATAGTGGATTTTGATGATTTTTTGGGCAGTTTTAGAGATGTTTTCCATATCTTGGTGGATATTGGCCCAATTTGAGTACCACAAGAGGTGGGTTGTTGGGATTTGATCCCTCTACCTCATGTCTATATAAACCAATCCATTGTGAGTTTTGAGAAGGAAATAAGAATTGAAAAATAGCTTGAAGCAAGTTGAGGAAGAACTTGCAAAGGTCAAGTTGTCTTGAGTAGTGAAGAGTAGCTAAGCTTTGGAGGTCGTTTACGTGAGTTGTACTCCACCTTTTTAGGTGTCGTCTATTGCATTGGGTTCCTAAGACATAGAAGAATACAACTAAGTCAGTCAAAGACCTATATGATATAATTTTGATGCAGATTTTAAGCATTGAATTTTGAATAGAGAGGCCTTCCTCACTTAAGACAAAAGGATCGGGGATGTAGGCGAATGTTTCCGATCTCCATTATCAAATTCTGGTGTTCAATCTGTTGATGGTTTTCTTCTTTGATTTATCTCTTATTCTCGTCAGCTTCTTTGCCGACTGGGCGTAATCCTGGTTACGAACAACCGATTCCTATGCAAGGTACTATTCCTGCACAGGGGGCGAGCCCAGGAGATTCTTCCACATCAGGGCCTTGGAATTCTTGGTAGGGATCAGTTCCCTTGTCAGGAATGTCGATCTAGGGAAATTATTTTCATAACCAATGGAACCCCAGACAAGGTACTATGCCTATCCCCATGGGATCGGCAAGGGGTAACCCTTCCCAAAGTCCTCCAAATGTAATGCACGCCCAACCATCTACGTGCTATTTTCAGAATCAGCTGATGATGTATCCTCACACATAGAATCCGTATGCTGGTCATGGCCATGGTTTTTACCAGAACCTAGGCCAGTGGCCAAAATTTTCCTGGCAACCTGGTGCCAGTCAAACTCCAGTTCCCTTTTTCCATGGTTATCACCAATAACCAAAACTACCTTTCCTGGAAACCTTGCATTTTCCAGACTTGACAAGGTTGTTGAATGACCCTATCTGTCATGATCTACGTTGGGCCCCTATGCCGACGAAGTTTCCTTTGGACATACCAAAGTTCGAAGCCAAGCCTAACGAAGATCCAGGAGATCATGTGACCACCTTCCATCTTTGGTGCTCATTTAACTCGTTGAAAGACGACTCCATACAGTTGCGATTGTTTCAACGTACTCTCATTGGGAGTGTCTCGAATTGGTACATTGATCTCAACCTCTCAAGATACTCTTCCTTCGACTAATTCACAATGGCTTTCCAAAACCATTTCCAATTACTTGTGAGATACGCTGTTGGCACAAAATTGCTGACCAATTTCGCACAGACAAAAGAAGACCATATCTCTGACCACATCTGAGAATGGAGATTCCGGAAGAGTTTAATTAAGATGCCAGTCCCACCAACAGTCCTGCTTGAGTGGTTCCTTAAGTCTTTGGTCCCACAGTTATCCAAAGACATCGTGACGTCGAGAGTTTTTTCCAAAGAAGACGCCATCATGAGAGCTCAAAAAATTGAGCTAATCTATTCTCAGGCCGGTTTATTATACGAGATCTTGCCAGATGCACCACTCTCAATACTTGATAAAACTAGACAGAGAGCTGGACCACATGTCGATAGTATTGTTGGTTCAACACAAACAAAGCCCGCTAAGCAACTGACGAAGCAATTGCAACAATTGTCTTTACAACACATAGTGGCCAGCCAAACTATTGTTTTGGCTACTCCGCCTACTAAAACGTCGGATGTGCACACAGTGCAATCGACAAATCCAAAGGCCACCCAACAACCTGAAGGAAAGAAAAAAAAATGAAAGAAGGGTAAGGGGGGTAAGAAACCCACTAATAATGTTGGCGGGGGTAACACTGAGAAACGAAAGGTGGGGTATCTGTGCAACCTATTCATAGAATACCACCCAACCCACCAATGTCCTCGGCTTGCAGAGGCCCAAAAGTTTGTGACACAACAACAACCTGCCGTGTTAACCAATCCATTTCAACATGGGAAAAACCTAACCCAAGCCTCTATAAGCGTGGAAGGGGGCAGTCAAGGACCCTCTCCGTCTTCGAACAATCTTGCATCCGCGAATGTGTATATGATGAAGGGTGATGCTTTTATATTGACTAGAGCACATGAATACAGTAAACCAAGAACTTCTAAGAAGGGAAAAGAAGCCGAACTCCCATCTCTTCCTCTCCAGATTGAGAAGACTTTGGGCGAAACAATGACACACATCCCAAAAGGCACGCTCAAAAAAGCTTCTCACAACCCAAACACAAGGGCCGCCCATAACTATTCTGTGGTGGAGGATTTGTCTCAAACCCCTTGTACGATGTCCTCTCTGGAGGTCCTCCAAAGATGCCCTTCCCAGAGGAAATATTTGTTAGCCGCTTTAGGATCTACCGAAACTTGTAATCCGGGTACCATCATGCTAGATAAAACTGACTTAAAACCTCGTCTGCCTTACCATGTAACGTTTCAGATAGTAGTGGCTCACCCCACAAAAACTTTTACTTGGAATATTTTCCGCACGGTGATTGATGAGGGTGCCTCGACATGCATTATGTCGTTGGCATGTTTGAAGGCCATTGGCCAACGTGTTTTATCTCTTTCACCTACTCTTCTCACTGATTTCGATGGTCGTTCGTTCTGACCAAATGGTATCATTCCCTCTTTCCCTGTGCAGTTAGGAGGGAAGACCGTGTGCATCGAGGTAGAAGTAGTTGACGTGTCCCTCGACTACAATCTCTTGTTAGGAAGGAGTTGGACTTACGCCATGCAAGCAGTGGTTGCTACAATTTTTTGAGTCTTGTTGTTTCCACACAAGGAATGGATTGTGACCATTGACCAATAGTCTTTCTCTAGACCTGACCCTTCATTGGGGGTATCCGCGGTCCCGATGATTGATAATCCCCAACGAGGCATAGTCAACGTAGGGGTTGGTTTGTGCCCATCTTTGATGGGTACCTTCGATTACCCACCCCCTCAAGGCGATGTCAAGTTCATATCCGACCACCATAAGGTTGAGATTTTCCAAGTTTCGTTTTTTCGCACGACTTACTTCAACGATCCGTGGATAATTCCTTCCCCATTGGCCACGATGGAAGGGACAGGGTACCCTGGGATGTCCATGCCCTTTTCCACAACTGAAGTAGTGTACTCTTTAGTCCAGCAAGCTTCGGCAAACATAGATCCAACTCCTGCACAAGAGTTAGATCCACCTCTAGAGCCTATTTGGGCTCAAGGTTATCTCGTTGACATCGATTCGTTAGACTTAGTCTTGCCCTCCGATGAAGCAGTAATTGAAGCAATGACTAGTCCGGACAAACCCTGGGACGATCTCCATCATATATCATACTTCCTCCTAGAGTTTAGCAGAATCGAGGCCGAAGAATTCACCTTGACTATGACTGGAGATGGGTCTTGTACTATTAATCCCTTAGCTACACATGAGGTTTATGCCGAAGGTAATATGGAAACCATCACTCAAACCATACTGATAAATATCTCCATAACCCCTGGCATCATGGAGAATGTTTTCGTCGGAGCTGACTTCTCCCCGGAGAGATTCAAATCTACACAGATCTATTTAAAGAATTTCGTGACGTTTTTTCCTGGTCTTATGAGGAAATGCCAGGCATTGATCCAAAAATAGTTGAACATGAAATCACAACTTATCCAGATGCCAAGCCTATTCGGTAGAAGCTTTGTCCAGTTAATAACAGGAAAGCAACAACCATTAAGGTTCAAGTTGAGAAACTGCTAAAAGACGATTTTATCTATTCGATCCATTTGACCCAATGGGTGTCAAATCCTGTGCCAGTCAATAAGAAATATGGCATGATTCGTGTATGTACGGACTTCTGTGATTTGAACAAGGCCTGTCCAAAAGATAATGTTCCCACACCATTCATCGACCAGATAATTGATGAATGTGCAGGTTGCGAGGCCTTCTATTTCATGGATAGTTTTTCGGGATATAATCAAATACATATCAAACCCGAAGACCAACACAAAACAACATTCATTTTTCCATGGGGTACATTTGCATATCGTAAGATGCCCTTTCATCCCAAAAATGCTAGAGTGACCTTTCAGCGGGACATGTCTTTTTCTTTCCATGATCTCAATCATATAGTTGAGGCCTATTTAGATGATTTATCATCTCGATCTCGCAAGAGAACGGATCATCCCACACACCTCCGACTTATCTTTGAACGATGTCGCTACTTCCGGATTCGCTTGAATCCAAACGAGTGTAGATTTTGTGTAACATTAGGACGTTTGTTAGGTTTCATAGTGTTAACAATAGGGATCATGGTCGATCCTCTCAAGGTTGAGGAAATAATTCAGTTGCCTCTCCCACACACAATCCTTGAACTTCAGAGTCTACAGGGCAAGGAAATTTTTTAAAGACGTTTCATCACTAATTATGCCGAGATTACAAAGGGATTTATGCGCTTACTGAAGAAAGACATTTCTTTTCATTTGGACGATGCCGCTCAACACTCTTTCGATGCTTTGAAACATGCCCTCACAACTTCCCCTCTGCTTTGACCACCTAACTATAAAAAATATTTCTTATTATACCTAGTTGCAGTAGAGTCAACCATTGGCATGGTCTTAGTTGAGGAAGATGATTTGTTCTCAGAATATGTGATCTATTACCTAAGACAAGGCCTAGTTGGACCGTAACTCAATTATTCTCATATCGAAAAACTTGCATTGGAAACAATCCATGTTGTTCAACGGTTCCATCATTATGTTTTGTTTCGCAAGACCACCGTAATTTCTGTTGTGAATCCATTTCAGTACATGTTGACATGATGGGTAATAGGTAGAAATATCAGTAGATGGATAGTCATCCTCCAAGAATTTGACTTAGATTTCGTTTCAGCGAAACCCAAAAAGTCACTGGTCTTCGCAGAACTTATTTCAAAACTTCCGATTGAGTCAAGTGATGTTGTGCTCGAAGAGTCGCCTATCAGAGGAGATATGTTTTTGATCACATCTTCGGATCCCTGGTATGGAGATATACTTATCTATCTATAGACTTTGAAGTGCCCCGCCTCTGCTTCTTGTGATGAGCATCGCTGTATATGCCATCAGGCCAAGAATTATCTCATACTCAACGATACATTGTATCGAAGAGGTGTAGACTGCATCCTGCGTCGATGTCTCACTCACGAAAAAGAAGTTATCGTGCTTAACGATTTCCATACCGGAGCATGTGGCGGTCATTTGTATGGGTTGGAAAAAACCCAGAAGATTTTATGAGAAGGTTACTTCTGGCTGACACTAATCAAAGATTGTATCGAATCGGTCAAGAAGTGTCACTCGTGTCAGATATTCTCTTGGAAGATGAGGGAACATCCCACTCCCATGTTTCCTATCATCATAGTTGGTCCCTTCACCAAGTGGGGGATTTATTACACTACATGAAACCCTCCTTCAACAAGGGGACACTGTTATATCATTGTAGTTGTAAACAACTTCACGAAGTGGGTCGAAGCTATTCCAACGTTTAAAGATGATGGAGAGACTGCGGCTCTCTTTTTATTCAATCAGATAATAGCAAGGTTCGGCGATCCGAGAGATATTGTCACTGACCATGGTAGTCACTTTCAGAACCAGATGATGGCCGAGTTAATGTCAAATCTTGCGTTACGGAAAGAAAATTCGTCACTATACTACCCCCAAGAAAATGGTCAGGTGGAAGTTGTAAATAAATCTCTTAAGACCATCCTACATCGAACGATCAACTCAGCCAAGTCGAATTGACATTTGATGTTATACTTGGCATTATGGGCTTACCGAACGTCTTTTAAGACTGCAACAGGTTTCTCACCTTTTAAACTCGTTTACGGGCTGGAAGCAGTCTTGCCTATCGAATGTCAGATGTCGCCCCTAAAGTTGGCAGTACAGTTATTGCCAGGCACTTCTCCACTTAAAGAACAATTATTATACCTTGAGCGGCTCAATGAGCAGTGTCGTGATGCAGCCCTAGCCAATGAGGCTCACAAACATAAAGTCAAGTGTTAGTATGTTCGGTCTATTCATCCTAGGATTTTCTATGAAGGTGACCTTTTCTTGGTCTATGACCAATATAAGGACCCCCTAGGGGTAGGAAAATTCAAACCCATGTGGTTCAAACCTTTCATCATAAAAGAGGTTCTAAAAAAGGGTGCTTATCATCTAGTCAACTTTGATGGAAATGCTTTGGCGGAGCCTAGAAATAGGCTCTACCTCAAGAAGTATTACTCATAGGTAGGTCATCTTGGGTAACTTTTTGTAACATATGTATAGTCTTTGTACTATTACTTTCTAGTTTCTTTTCGTATTATGGATGTGTCGTTTTTAATGTTATCTTTCATCACTGTGGCAGATGTCAAGTGAATCAGAGGTGTTCATTGGGTACGCAGACGGTGCTAGCCAACACACTTGGAGGCTTGCCTCCACATCTTGGGTAATTATTACACCTTGAGGCCAGTTACTATCTTCCAGAGGCATATGCTTAGGTGACACCACAAACAATGTTGCTAAGTACAGTGTAGTTATTGAGTTGCTTTGTGACGCCCTGTCATTTGGTATCTCTCATCTCCGGGTCTATTTAGACACTCAGCTGGTTGTGTCTCAGTTAAATAGAGTCTACCATGTTCATGATCCGACTTTACACCGACGATTCCTTAGGGTACGTCTCTTAGAATGAATCTTTGATTATATTACATATTTTCATGTTCCTAGGATATTAAACCAAAATACAGATACTCTAGCTAATCAAATTTTAGACTAGCATCTTGCAAACATATAAAAAGACATACACATAAGCATTTAAATACATTTTTAAAGGCAAATATGATCCATAAGACACAAAAAGACATAAAAATCCATATATAATATCATAATCATCAGAGTACATAGGTGGATGCAAGTGCCTCAAAAGTATGACTAGTAATGAGTCATGGGGCTTATGCCCTCAAAAAATATATACAAGTAGTGCTCTCGGCACGTGAAAAGTCTAGACGAACTAAGGTCAGGGCATGTGGGCCCTGTTGTTATGATCAACAACGTTTTCCAAATGCCAAAATAGTTGGACCCACGTCTGGGGTGCCTCAACTACATGAGGCTGCATAGATGGTGGTAGATCCTCAATCTCTGCCATAGGGATTGTGCGAGTGAGAGAGGTAAAGTTTCGCTCGACTCGTCTCAAAACCCTCTCAGCCTCACCGACAGGAAGCTCTCCTGCTGCTGTTGGTCCCACATCTGCACATAATAGACACATATCTGTCAAATAATTTGGTATAAAAAAATGATATATACAAAAACAACATAANAAAAAAAAAAAAAAAAAAACAACGATGCAAACTTACCCATCTCTCCTCACTCCTCGCCAGGAGGTACCGGTATCTCAGGATCTCTCGAGAAATCAATCCCAGGATAAGGGTAATCCTTTATGACTGGGATTTTCTGTGACATCCAATCGAAGAAATCATCATCAAAGGACTCATTTGTCCTTCCACCACCCTGTCATGGTAGTAACATTACCCATCTGCAAATCGCATGAAGAGAGGCCTGATGTCCTCATACCACCACTCAAGGACTAAAAATTGAAACTCTTTCAAAGAAGAAAGAACATAGAATCATCCTGAACCCGAAGTTCCTATGCGTCCACGACCGACAATCTGTCAACTACCTCTTCATACAATCCAACTGTGTAGTGCTCCAGTCAAATATCTATGCTTTTAAGCACTGGACTGCACAATTCATCTATGCATGGGATGCCTGATGTAGAGCTGCAGAACCAGTCATCCACCCAATAAGCAACACAATTTCCTGCAGTGATAGGTCCGTGATCTTACTTATGGGCACCTGTGAGCTCGATCGGTCTGTACCAGCCTCACAATAATGTTCTATCAATTCTGATATGTTATGAGGCCCCAAAGGAAATGTCTGGAATTTGACTGGTTCCCCTCTCCTAGAAAGGCCAGTCAAAAAATATATGTCCTTTGTCATAGGCACTAGTGAATTCACCTCTAACATAAAGTCCTTTGCATCGGGATGCCAATAATCAACCAAGTAATTCAATAGCCTAGGTTGTACCCACATAAAAGGACACAGGAAGAACTTGAGCAACCCACATTGCATTAAGGAAACAACAACATTGGGGTCTTCCTCGATCAACTCACTAACCTCCTCATGGTCTCTTTCCCTCCAGTGAACATACATTCTGCAAAACACCAAGTTCAGGAGGGTTAACCCTTGTTTTTTATTTTTATTTTTAAATAAAGGGGTCCACGCGGGCTATAATGATGACAGTCACGTGTACATACGTGCATTTTTTCCTCTGCCCGAGTGTACATGCGGCCTGTCATAAGACAACCCGCATGGACCTAGGGATGACCTTTTGAAGGTCGACGACCCCCCAAAACTTGAAACCAAAAGCATAAATAAAGATTTAAGTTGCAAGAGGAGAGAGTTTATACTTACTTGGTCCAGACGGATGGTCGTTTCATCCACTGTAGCTCCCGAAATCACCACTTTTATCAAAAGGTTTTTTTTTTCTCTAGAGTCAATTTCCAAATTAGCAATGGTGATAATGAGCTACTAGCTTCTATTTATAGAATTTTTGGCCCCTTTTCGTCACCTTTTTGGCCCCCCTTATCATTTTCTTTAAACTGAAAACCATTTAGAGGGATTCAGGATTTGCGTTGGAAGGGTATGATCGGGTATCGAGACACTTTTTTGGAGTTTTGGTTCACTTTTGTTAGAAAAACAGCACTGCAGAGCAATAAAATAAAGGAAATACAGAAACAAAACACAAAAGATACACAATACAAGAGAGACACAGATTTACGTGGTTCACCCAGTGTGGGCTACGTCCACTAGAGAAATTGCTAGGTCCTTCCTTTATTATTATCCAAGAAATGAAGGGATACAACCTACAACAAAACCCGCCGTAACTTCCTCTTATTTCTCTCACAGTCTCCTCTCTCACAATACAATATTCGCCATCAATCATAGCCGCAATACATTTCCCTCATAAAAGAGGGTTTCCTTCTAGGGAAAAACCCCTAACATAATCTTTACCATTAGATCTGCGACCTTATAATGAATGGTCCAGATTTACAATGAAATTACAATATACATTTACAAGGCAATTTTTCCTTCAGGGGATTTTCCCCCAAACCCCCCAGTCGAGGTATAGCCCCCTCGGACGCCGCAGAGGGGGTACCCCCACTATGCACTCCCCCATGTGGAAGAATGTACATATTTCTGGGGTGTAAATACTTCATGGGGTATAAACATAGCTGAAAGTAAAAGACCTCTGAATCAGGAAGATAATTAGGCTCCACAGCCAACAACTTTTGACAGTCTGTGGGAAAAAACTCAGATGATCACCTTGAGCATGTAGGTTAGGTTTCCACCTCGACTTTCGTATCTCGTTGTCTTTATCCCTTTTCCATATGATCGATCCCATCAGGTTGCGACACATAACCATCATTGTTGCTTTAGAAGTGTCGCGATTTGGTGGTAGAGATTACCAGAACATGGATGCCCTAGGTAGATCGTGGTTGCGTTATGGTGTCCATGCTATCACTAATGAATGTAGGCTCGGGAGTCCTTGTTTTTTTTCCTGATTACGAGTTTGAGCCTCATTTTCATGATTCCTTTTCACTCTTGACCTCACCCTCGGGACTCCCAAAAAACATAACGGGTCTTCTTTTAAGCCCTTTTTAGACCCTCTAAACATGAAAAGATTGCCGAGTGATCTTGTGGCCTTTCACACTCATTAAAATGAAATTTGAAATCATGTTTGTCCGGTGGTAGTTTACACCTTTTTCGGTCCACATGGTCAACTGTACGTACAAAGGTATACTCTAAGGAACTTCAGTTCTCTAGAAGAGTACTCTTGGGTATCATTTTAACCCTTTTTCGGGCTCGAGGGACTAAATGTACGAAAAATGAACCCCCACGGAGTCCATAGTTAAGCTTTTTTCAGACTCCCTAAAATTGAAAAGATCGTTAAAATGGTCCAGAAGAACATTCCTGACGGAGTCCATAGTTAATCTTTTTTCAGACTCCTCAAAAATGAAAAAATGGCCGAGTGATCTTGTCTTGATCACACTCGTCAAAATGGTTTTGAATAGATGTCTTTTCGGTGCTAGTTTACCCCTTTTTCGAACCGACTAGACTACCTTCAAAAAAGGTACCCCAATGGAGTCTCCTTTTACATTTTTTCAGACTCTCTAAATATGAAAAATCACTGAGCTTACCTTCTCTGGGCTCGTTAAAATTACATCGAATGACGTTACCATTGTGTGTTTTATTAATAAAATTTGGATACTCATGTCTTTGGCCTAATGCCGACTCCATGTTGATCTCAACCGAACCATCTAAACCATGTCTTATATGCAATCCTTGTAGCACTTTGCCTCTGCGTCTTGACACCTTTGGTCCCTAGAGGATTTTTCCCGAGTGTCCATACTTTGAACATCTATCTTGTCTCTTCCCCTTGAACTTGTATGTTTGCAACACTCGTTCCTCCTTTGTAACGTAACATTCTTTTATTCTTCTTCCAAAATTATTGAAAAAGACAAAAAAAATCAAATATACCCCAAAAAGAGGAAGAGAAAAGTATTTTCTTTATTGGCAACATAATAAATCGCCCTTGGATAAAGCACAATCTGTCCGTTTGTTCGTCAAACTCTGGGATTTAATACGAACTTAGGAAGTTGTTCTCGCTACATAGAGATGTGTCCTCCTCCATTTGGTTATTCTTCTAAACATATGGAGAGTTTGTGTTGCCTCCTGCCTTGTAAACTTATGTTAATGCCATGCTACCTGAGTCTCATCATTTGCTGTGCTATTGTCCAAGGGAAGTTTTTACCAAGACTGAGTCGGCCTCTCTGCAGTTTGTCTCTTTCCCTCATACCCGACCATCCTGAATGTCCAATCAAGTCTTTTTTTGAAATCAATGAAGCCTTTAGTTTGATCATCAAGATTCTCTATTCCATGACTGACGAGCCATCGAAGACCTCTAGGTAGTGAAGTCGTACACTCATATTACACTCCTACCCGAGTTATGAAGATTTTGAAGTTGTTTCTCGAGCTCTGAAGACATCATATCCAGCCATCAGGCCTTATCCATTTCTAGAAGATGGATACTCTACATGTATATCTTTTTTATTTCGAGATGTAGCTCCATTGTGTATTGCTCGTGGCTACACTTTATATAGTTATATGACATGGATCTAAAGTGTATTTGATTGATAACCATGATTTTATTTTATCCCGAGCATAGGTATGCCCGCCTCGGTGAGACAATTATTATTTTGCAGATGACACCTCCCGATTTGTGGTCCCTAGGCTCACTTGTTCGGCACATCGGTGAATATTGTTAATGTATTTCGGCCATCATATGCTCTTCTAACCTCACACATTAGGGGGTATTTGTTATAACCCTAATTTGCACCAGACATACTTACCTGGCATCAAGCCATCTTAGATTCTTTCTTTTCCAAAACACTGTTGAACAACTCTTCTTCAAAACCCTTTTTCTAAAGGCCCACGTGCTCTGCTACATTACTGCACACATGTACATGCTAGTTGACCCAATATAGCCCGTGTGTACCTAAAAAATAACAAAAAAAGGAAAGTCGTTGACAGAACACACAACTTTGGGTAAGTTAACTAAACCTTTCGACCATGCATGACCGGAAATTCGACCAAATACCTAGCTTCTTCTAGCCTATAAAAGAAGAGTTAAGGGTCCCATTTGGAAGAGGAGAATCATAGTAAATAAACTATACCCGATTGCACATTCCCTTTGTCCCAACCTTTAGCCATCCTTATGAAAAGAGAAGTATAGAGAAAAGAAGTTAGAGGATAGTGGAAGAGGAGCCCAACACCAGGTTCGTGGAACAATAGCCGACTTCATCATTGTAAGTTGATTTATTGAAGTTAATAATAAAGAAATACTTTTCCCATCCCGCCATATGAGGTTTTCATGGTTTATTGCATACATGTTGATTAAATCTCTAACCCATTAATCTGTAGATCAAATGCATGTGGATTTCTTTGTTTGTCTTGGGTGAATGCAGGTCATCCTTGGGAGGAGATATGCAGTCAAAGAGAAACCAAGCATGAAGAAGGATCGATATCAAACGCCCCAAATAAGGTATGCTCACTTGATATTCTTAACTACATACTTGCTTAAGAATAATGGGGATTAGGTCTGGGATGACAGTAGAAAGTAGGAATATTTAGGTCTTTTTTGCATGCATGATAAAACCCTAAGTGTTATTCCGTAGAGGGATTTCCCACTCACAACACACGGGATTCGAACCCATGACAGGTTGGTAGAGATTTTTCTTTGGAAAAGGTTTGAATACCATCGTACTACATTGGGGCTTGTTATTACAAGTCCAAAAATTAATATTTAAAGTGTTGTATGGTGTAATGGAGGCGGAAGGGGGTAGGGGCTAAGCCCCATCCAACACGTTTATTATATATATGTAACCATCGCCTACCGGTTAGGCGCTCCACCATGCAGGTAATCCATGGGAGTGAGGGACATAGGCTAAGTTTCCATCATATTTCCATATGACCAGGACTTGATACCTGGCATAGAAGAATGGGGATAGCCCCCAATTTTATGGGATTTGATATGACCACAGATTAAGGGCTAAGGGATAACACATAGCCCTTTGGGCTGGCGCTTGGCGACATTTTATAACCATGTGACCGAGTTAAGGGGCACGCTAGGCCTAAGGGGCTTAGCCCTTTAATTATGCAAAAGTGGGTATTATTACCTTATAATAGTGGATTTTGATGATTTTTTGGGCAGTTTTAGAGATTTTTTTCATATCTTGGTGGATATTGGCCCAATTTGAGTACCACAAGAGGTGGGTTGTTGGGATTTGATCCCTCTACCTCATGTCTATATAAACCAATCCATTGTGAGTTTTCAGAAGGCAATAAGAATCAATAAATAGCTTGAAGCAAGTTGAGGAAGAACTTGCAAAGGTCAGGTTGTCTTGAGTAGTGAAGAGTAGCTAAGATTTGGAGGCCGTTTACGTGAATTGTACTCCACAATTTTCAGTGTCGTCTATTGCATCGGGTTCCTAAGACATAAACGAATACAACTGAGTCAGTCAGAGACCTATATGATATAATTTAGATGCAGATTTTAAGCATTGAATTTTGAATAGAGAGGCCTCCCTCACTTAAGACAAAAGGCCCAGAGATGTAGGTGAATGTTGTTGAACCCCATTATCAAATTCTGGTGTTCAATCTGTTGATGGTTTTCTTCTTTGATTTATTTGTTATTCTTTTCATTATTTAATTTTGTGTCGCTTATATATTCATATGCATTGTCAAAAAAGGTCTTGATAAAATTGAAGTCATAGTGCGAAAATTGCTAAGCATTGATTTCAGATCATCTGTAGTGCTTCATAAGAGATGCAAAGATGTAGTCACCAGTGGAAATATTAGAGGATGTATGAGGCACACTGCTATTGTTGAGGAAATGAGAGTTTGTGTGTGAAGAGACGTGTGCAGAGGCAGATCTATAATTTTTGTGTGTAAGGGAGATCTATTGTTGGGTGTGGTGATTGGAGGGCTGCCACATTTTAGTGTCCACGTGAAAGAGAATCACCACTAAGGAAACATTTCCAGGCATGTAGCGTTCGCATGGAGAGAAACTCTGTACATTTTGAATCGTGCCTAAGAAGATGTCCCACTAGATTGAAATGATACATTGGAGGAAGGAGTATTAAAAGGTTTGTTTGGTGGTAGTCACAGGTCTGGGATGCATTCAAAGGGAGTCTATAGAGAAAGCCTGAGAAAATCCCATGTGAGATTGGATGAATTGTTCATTGTTTTATGTACCATATTATTTAGAGACACACCAGTGGCCTGCCCATGGATATTTTTTGAAGAAATGTTCTGGATGCAGATCTTTTGTCATTGGTGGATGTTTCAAGTGGTATAATGGAATGGGAAGTAGTAAATCAAGCGTTGTGTGGTATTGATATGGGCAGATCTAGAGGATGTGGTGGGTTTCACAATTGGAGGCATCGAGCATGCATTGGCTCTTGTGTTTTCCCAACGAAAATGTCAAGTCATGGTCGTCGCTCGATCTCTAGCATCGCAGTGTCCACCTGCTAGAACATGATATCTGTTCAGAACAGAGCATCAGAAGAAATTGTGACTAAGGGCAAGGGGATCCTCACCTACTTGTTGTGGAGATTGATGCCATAGAGAAATGAAAAAATGAGATATTCATCAAGGATACCATACCCGCATGGACAACTGCATTTGCCTATGAGGACCTTGCAGCGATATCTATAGGAGTTATCTGACAAATGTTCCCTCACATGAATTGGAAGGTTTGCATTGTAATTTTTATTTTTTGTGTCACCTCATATGCTCCTTTAATGGAATTATGAGGTTAACCTGAAGGTGGAGATTGATATTATGGTAGCAAAGTAGTCGTGGTTTTGAGTCCATGAGGCCATTTTCAAATGGTTTGAGGTCTCTTTGACGATCCCAAGGATTCCTTGAACCTATGATGCTGACAATGATATGTACGTGAAAGAGGTGGCTAGCCTCTATGAACTATTGGAGGACGGGTTGCCGCATTTGGAGAGCCTTTTTGGTGAAAATGACGGAGAGAGCTGTCATGCTGTTGGGTAGAAAGGAGTCAATCTATTTAGGATTTCTACCACACACACTTGAAGAAGTTTTCATGTGATGCTCCAGGTTTCCTTTTGTCCATATAAAAGGGAGCTCACCGCTGTCCAATCTGGTGAAATTGTTGCATCCATGGAGGTTGGTGATTGAAATGGGTAGTCCTGGTTATGCTTTCATTGAGTTTGATGATTGGTGGGATTTTGTAAATATTATTCGTACAATTGATTGGTATGAATGGGTGTCATGTTTGCATCATTAGATTTAGGATCCCATGTCTCTCTCTCTCTATATATATTTTCCCCACTGAGGAATGGTGCTACTGTTAGTGGTGGAAATAGAGGCTATGCACAAACAAGTTCTTGGGCAAGTGGTCGATGCTACTCTATATTGAGATCACAGAGATCACCTAATGGTTGTAGACAACATGGCATAGAAAAACAAGAGGACGAAATGGTAAATGATAGCAAGGTGATTGACGATAAAGTCACCGAGAATTTTTTGTGGAATGTTAATTTTAATTTGCATGTAATTGGGCATAGACTATAAGACATGGTAAGGCTTGTATACCCTTGATTTGTTAAGTCACCTATGAAAACTCTAGACGCAGATGTAGGTATACTTAAGAGGGGTGGGCACATGAGTCATGAGTTAAAACCTTTTTGTCTATAGTTGTAGGTTTCGGGTCCATGTTTATTGGTTTTTCCCGTGGTAAGGTGTCCATGAAATTGCATGTAATGAAGCTTGTTTAAAGGCTTGGTCAATTCCATTGAGAAGGTGCCTGGAGGTGAGCGGTGAAGGATTATTTGGATGACTTGGTCGGATTTGGTCAAGGGAATGTTCATGTCAAGGTGGAGCATTGATACTCCATTGTAAGTTTTGTCGAGGTGAACGACGAAGGCTCATTTGGAAGTCTTGGCCAAATTTGGTCGAGGCTTCGAATGCTATATTCGAGGTGGAGGCAGAAGGGGGTAGGGGCTAAGCCCCATCCAATGGGTTTATTATATATATGTAACCACTGCCTACCGGTTAGGCGCTCCACCATGCAGGTAATCCATGGGAGTGAGGGACACAGGCTAAGTTTCCATCACATTTCCATATGTCCAGGACTTGATACCTGGCGCAGAAGAATGGGGATAGCCCCCGATTTTATGGGATTTGATATGACCACCGATTAAGGGCTAAGGGATAGCACACAACCCTTTGGGATGGCGCTTGGCCACATTTTATAACCATATGACCGAGTTAAGGGGCGCACTAGGCCTAAGGGGCTTAGCCCTTTAATTATGCAAAAGTGGGTATTATTACCTTATAATAGTGGATTTTGAGGATTTTTTGGGTAGTTTTAGAGATTTTTTCCATATCTTGGTGGCTATTGGCCCAATTTGAGTACCACAAGAGGTGGGTTGTTGGGATTTGATCCCTCTACCTCATGTCTATATAAACCAATCCATTGTAAGTTTTGAGAAGGCAATAAGAAGCAACAAATAGCTTGAAGCAAGTTGAGGAAGAACTTGCAAAGGTCAAGTTGTCTTGAGCAGTGAAGAGTAGCTAAGCTTTGGAGGTCGTTTACGTGAGTTGTAATCCACCTTTTTCATTGTCGTCTATTGCATCGGGTTCCTAAGACATAGAAGAATACAACTGAGTCAGTCAGAGACCTATATGATATAATTTTGATGCAGATTTTAAGCATTGAATTTTGAATAGAGAAGCCTCTCTCACTTAAGACAAAAGGCCCAGAGACGTAGGCAAATATTGCCGAACTCCGTTATCAAATTCTGGTGTTCAATCTATTGATGGTTTTCTTCTTTGATTTATCTGTAAGTCTTTTCATTATTTAATTTTTTGTCGCTTATATATTCATATGCATTGTCAGAAAAGGTCTTGATAAAATTGAAGTCACAGTGTGAAAATTGCTAAGCATTGATTTCAGATCATTTGTAGTGCTTCATAAGAGATGCAAAGATGTAGTCACCAGTGGAAATATTAGAGGATGTATGAGGCACACTACTATTGTTGAGGACATGAGAGTTTGTGTGTGAAGAGACACGTGCAGAGGCAGATCTATAATTTTTGTGTGAAGGGCGATCTGTTGTTGGGTGTGGTGATTGGAGGGCTGCCACATTTTAGTGTCCATGTGAAAGAGAATTTCCACTAAGAAAACATTTCCAGGCATGTAGCGTTCGCATGGAGAGAAACTCTGTACATGTAGAATCATGCCTAAGAAGGTGTCCCACCAGATTGAAACGATACGTTGGAGGAAGGAGTATTAAAAGGCTTGTTTGGTAGTAGTCACAGGTCTGGGACGCGTTCAAAGGGAGTCTATAGAAAAAGCCTGAGAAAATCCCATGTGAGATTGGATGAATTGTTCACTGTTTTATGTACCATATCATTTAGAGACACACCAGTGGCCTACCCATGGATATTTTTTGAATAACTATTCTGGATGCAGATATGTTGTCATTGGTGGATGTTTCAAGTGGTATGATGGAATGGAAAGTTGTAAATCAAGCGTTGTGTGGTATTGATATGGGTAGAGCTAGAGGATGTGGTGGGTTGCACAATTGGAGGCATCGAGCATGCATTGGCTCTTGTGTTTGCCCAACAGAAATGTCAAGTCGTGGTCATCGCTCGATCTCTAGAATCACAGTGTCCACCTGCTAGAACATGATATCTGTTCAGACCAGAGTGTCAGAAGAAATTGTGACTAAGGACAAGGGGATCCTCACCTACTTGTTGTGGAGATTGATGCCATAGAGCAATGAAAAAATGAGATATTCATCAAGGATACCATACCCGCATGGACAACTGCATTTCCCTATGAGGACCTTGCAGCGATATCTATAGGAGTTATCCGAAAAATGTTCCCTCACATGAATTGGAAGGTTTGCATTGCAGTTTTTGTTTTTTGTGTCACCTCATATGCTCCTTTAATGGAATTATGAGGTTAACTTGAAGGTGGAGATTGATATTATGGTAGCAAAGTAGTCGTGGTTTTGAGTCCGTGAGGCTGTTTTCACATGGTTTGAGGTCTCTTTGACGATCCCAAGGATTCCTTGAACCTATGATGCTGACATTGATATGTACGTGAAAGAGGTGGCTAGCCTCTATGAACTATTGGAGGACAGGCTGCCACATTTGGAGATCCTTTTTGGTGAAAATGACAGACAGAGTTGTCACACTGTTGGGTAGAAAGAAGACAATCTATTTAGGATTTCTACCACACACACTTGAAGAAGTTTTCATTTCATCCTGCAGGTTTCCTTTTGTCCATATAAAAGGGAGCTCATCGCTGTCCAATCAGGTGAAATTGTTGCATCCATGGAGGATTGGCAATTGAAATGGGTAGTCCTGGTTATGCTTTCATTGAGTTTGATTATTGGTGGGATTCTATAAATATTATTCGTACAATTGATTGGTATGAATGGGTGCCATATTTGTATCATTAGATTCAGGATCCCATGTTTCTCTCTCTCTATATATATTTTCCCCACTGAGGAATGGTGCTACTAGTAGTGGTGGAAATAGAGGCTATGCACAAACATGTGCTTGGTCAAGTGGTCGGTGCTACTATATATTGAGATCACAGAGATCACCTAATGGTTGTAGACAACATGGCATAGCAAAACAAGAGGACAAAATGGTAAACGATAACGAGGTGATTGACGATAAAGTCACCGAGAAGTTTTTGTGGAATGGTAATTTTAATTTGCATGTAATTGGGCATAGACTATAAGACATGATAAGGCTTGCATACCCTTGATATGTTAAGTCACCTATGAAAACTCTAGACATAGATGTAGGTATACTTAAGAGGGGTGGGGGCATGAGTCATGAGTTAAAACCTTGTTGTCTATAGTTGTAGGTTTCGGGTCCATGTTTATTGGTTTTTCCCGTGGTAAGGTGTCCATGAAATTGCATGTAATGAAGCTTGTTTAAAGGCCTGGTCAATTCCATTGAGAAGGTGCCTGAAGGTGAGCGGGGAAGGATTATTTGGCTGACTTGGTCGGATTTGGTCAAGGGAATGTTCATGTCAAGGTGGAGCATTGATACTCCATTGTAAGTTTTGTCGAGTTGAACGACGAAGGCTCATTTGGCAGTCTTGGCCAAATTTGGTCGAGGCTTTGAATGCTATATTCGAGGTGGAGCACTAAAGGTGTTCATGATCGCAACAATATATTTGTTTGCATGGT
This sequence comes from Picea sitchensis, assembly GCA_010110895.2. Taxonomy (NCBI): domain Eukaryota; kingdom Viridiplantae; phylum Streptophyta; class Pinopsida; order Pinales; family Pinaceae; genus Picea; species Picea sitchensis. The sequence continues at coordinate 51,902 of SNQJ01S0078509.1, forward strand.
CAAGTAATCATTGTATGGTCTGAAACTTGAACAAGAAAAATTGCACAAGATATTCGATTCCTTCATGGTGAGACAAGTTTTACAAGAAGTGAGTGTAACCATTTTGTTTATGGTACTCACGATCTTGGTGTTTAGATTTTTGACAATATGCTTGTAGCAAGCAAGAGCATTGCTAAGATCAACATGTTGGCTCAGTTGGCTTGGACGTTTGAGATGAAAGATCTATGAGCAGTAAAATAATCTTGAGCATGAAAATAGACAGAGACGATATTGATGGTAAGTTTTTGGTTATCACAACAGAAGTACATAGATACTCAGGAAATTCAATATGGATAGTGTGAAAGTGGTAAAAATTCTTTTAACTTTCCATTATCAGCTTTCTTTAGGTTTATGTCCAAGTAATGAAGAAGAAAAGGGTTATATGTCTCGTCGAAGGATAAATTTTGCGATGAGATGATGTGATATTTCAGTTGGAGTTGGTTTTGTGAGTGGTCACATGATAAATCCATGTTAAGTAGTGAAATGTGTGCTTTGGTATTTTAGAAGCACTAGTATCACCTATCTTTAGTTTGCAAGAAGGTGGTGACTGAACAATGAGATGGTATCAGGTAAATTGTTGTAAAGGTGGAGATTGTTGTAAGGTGACAACAATTCACCTCCAAGTTTAGGATATGGTAGTTTCATTCCTAATATTATGATTGTTGTTGTAACAAATCATTCATGGAATAGAATATGAATATCCTTGTAATTAATACAGTTAGTTCCTTGTAACTGTAGGAAGAAGGATTCAAATATGTATGCCTCACACAGAGATGGTGAGCAAGGGGCTTCAAGCCCTCTTCAATCTACTAGTTGGTTGTAATCTCCTGTTCTTTGAACAATATAATGCCATTGCCATTACAAATTTTCTGTCTTTGTACATGATTTTTCAATTTCCCTTATAAGAGAAAAGAAACCATATATATCAAATTTTCTATGTACATATTTTTCAAAATAAAGCTCAAAAGGAAATATTCAGATCATAGATTTTCTTTAATTAATTTTTTTTTT
>SNQJ01S0078510.1:0-19495 GCA_010110895.2 Picea sitchensis
CTCCAGAAGATCAGCCAATTAATATAATGAATCGGGCTCGCTTGATGATGCACTGAATACGGGCACGATCTTTAAATTTGCTCATGGAAACATTTTCGGCAGCTAAAGTCATTCTAGCAAACCATCTTAGTTGCCGAAACTGGCTTTTTTTTCGGCAATTAAGTAAACTTCCACAGACTTAGTTAATTGCCGAAAGCTGAGATTTTGGATTTTGAAGGCCAACACTCATAGAAATAAAGTTTTTTAACCCGTTCTTATCACCCAAAATGACGGTGCGTTTTTGGGAGATAACAGAACTCTGATGTGTGGTAAGAGGGAAGCAATGAACCATTCCTTAGTCTGCTCATATGGAATCTGAAAACTCAAACGACCTGTCAAGGTCTTAAACCTTTGATCAAACTCCCAAACAAGTTCATCTACTCTCTATTTGATTTCTTTTATTTTTGTAATGCACTATGACTCCAAATTAGGTTTCTTGAATTCTGCACTCAATCCGGTCTTGATATAATTCAACGGTTTAGTCTGTACAACTCCTTTAACAAACTTCATGTACCAGCTCAGTGCACGGTCTCTCAAGGTAGTACTAAATTGAGCTCTCTTAACAGATTCATCACTAACTTGATTAATACTCTATACAACTTCACATAAAAACCAGTGTTGATCAGGATCTTCATATCCATCTCCTCTAAAGATAGGTAGCTTCATTTCATCTTCCATAGCTCTTAATAGGTTTCTTTACTAAGTATGTACTGAACTGTTGGTAACAGTGCTCTGAGTGCTCTGATAACTCTGGCTACTCTGGTTACATAACACTGCTAAAACAATAGGAGGAGTAATAGTACTTACTTCGACAATCGACGTAGTTCTTGAAGTCTTTGATTCTTCTCTATGAGGTTATTCAGTATTTTCTTACTCTGCCCCAACGGATCTTGAATGTTCCTTGTTCAATAACTCTTCTTCTTCACCACTATAGAACCCTTCGTCCTGTGTTAGTGGTTCGTGGCTCTGCTCAAACAGGTTTACCAGAGGAACCTCTCTGAAGGTTCTCCCACTATGCATATGTCCCACCTCTATATCACTGTCTTCGTTTGAGTTCTTGAAAATTAGCTCTTGAATCCGACAAATTACTGTATCTTCAAGATGTTCTTCTCATGCATTAACATCTTGATCCTCAACTTCAAAAAGTGTAAATATTTTCCTCTAGGTCCCTTAAAGAAATATCTATCTGCTTGGTTGTATGACTCTACTCTGTCAACAACAAAATCGGTAATGTACCTTCCAATGGTGCTATCGAACCAATGATCTATTTCTCTTGACACAACGTTATCAACTCTCTTGACCTTCTTGATCAACGTGGACGTCCAAACCACAAATGGTCTAGATCTGATTTCAAACCGGGTATCTGCTAATCTGGCTAACAACTCGTATAACTCCTTATGAACACCTCCAAATAAAATCTTGTGTATATCATTAAATATATACCTGCCCAACCAATCCTCTGTAGTAATATTAGGGTTCTTGTTTTGAGCTTCAACAAAGTCCTTTTCTTGTTCTTCTATCGACTTCTGAATCTATGTCTTCGATGGAAACCACCTTGACATTCCCTCAAGAATATCTTGGTCTCAGCAATGGAACCATTTGTTGGCACAAGGGTAGACCCAGGGTTCAACTCTAACATCGCACCAACAAGCCCTAACTACTGGCCCTTTCGGCCACACCTACGGAGCAAATGTAGTCTCACCCGAAGTAGCAATAAGGGGTTGCAGGACACATGTGTCTACAACTAGAGGAAATGCAAAGTGGGTCCAAAACAACAACACACAAAGATCTAGTTGTGATTTAACAACCTCAAATTACTTCACATAGTTATATCCCAGATCTAGCACAGTAATGCAACAACAAAATAGAAGAAAGTAAAGAACACAACATCAACCACAGAGGACAACAAGATATATGTGGTTCACCCTCTCCCTAGGGCTACGTCCACATAACTTCGTTTCTTGATATTATATGAAAACATATAGTTCTATCTGTGCACTTAGCTTGCATATCTCTCTCTCTTTCTCTTCTCTTCACCCTTCCCTGTGCACCCAGCTGCAGGGTTGATATTCGCACCCAGCTGAATATCTTACAATATAGAGTCTCTCTCAATACAATACTTCTCTTATGCAACAATACTCACTCTCTTAACCCACGTTGAAAAACTCAAAATGAACCCATCCCAGGGCCTCTACACCTTTATTTATACATTACAATGACAAACGTCTAAGTGTCAAAACCCTAGATACCAAAACCCTAGGTGTCTAAAACCCTAGGTCAACTTGACCCACATTTTCAGGGCTTCACCAACCTATCTTTCCTTATTTCCCACGAGGTGCTCCAAATCACTCGTTGATGACTTTTTCTGCTTACTGAGTTGTCCACAATCCATATTCCTTGTTGATCTATCTTCCTCGATCTCCTCGTTCAACAATTCATTTTCCCTTACTTTGCTCCTTCTTTTCTGCTTATTTGACCACTTCGACCCAATATTAGTCAATGTGCCTTCTGCGCAGTTTGTACTTCGACTTCTTTATTTAATCTTCACTTTCTTCCATAATCAATGCCAACACAGATCCCTAGGATCCTTCAGTTACTTCTTAATTAAATTTCAAGGTTTCACCATAATTGTCGTTACTTATTTGACCATACTTTTTAATTACCCAAGTATCCATAATAAGTATTTATTATGAACCCATTTATGATAATTATAATATAATTGTTTATTATTATTTATTCATATAAGTACTTATTATGATATTTTTAGGAGAATTATTATATTCCTTTTATCATTATTACTTATTTACATTTAATAATAATACAAGGCATGAAACACACCCCTCCTTCAAGGAACTTTATCTTGAATTTAGTTTTTGTTATGTGACATTTAGGTTTTTAATTAGCTCACCAATCCTCCACAAAAACCACTATTAGCTCCGGTACATTCCACAACACCCTCTTATAGACTAGTATAAAGCCACCAAGTGACTACAATAGGCATTGAAAGTACACATCACAACACCTGGGAAGCACAAGTACTCTCTATTTGTCCTTCCCACTTTCGAAACTAGGCTTAAATCCTACTGGTCTATCCGGATCCCCAAGGATCAAGATCTCATCTTCCCAAGAAGACATCTGGATCGATACTCACGTACATAGGAACCTCGAAATGTTGACCTAGTCTCCCTCCACAACTACTAGGTACAACCCTAGACATAGAACTCCGATTCCACGACACCACCTAATCCAAGTGGATCTCGGTGGCCATCCATCTTTTCCACTAAATCAACATTTCGAGCCTATGGTTTTGATAAACCATGATATTCACTCTTTTGATGGGGAATGGAATGTAATTCCATCTTCATTCGTTAATTACAAACATCATGTAATGATTTCCTAGTGGTTTTATTTACATGCCTACAACATAGAGTTAATGCACTAGATCCCATTAAAACTCCATAGTTAAGTGCACCCATGCTAGAGTAGTATTGGGATAGGTGACTAGCCAGGAAGTCCTAGTGTTTTACATGCTTATGGCATTTTATAAACTTAGTCGAATTTACCCCACATGCATCATGATATTTGTTCTCCTCTCACTCTCTCATACATAATTGAGTTAAAGTAGGCCCTTTAAGCATGCCATGGAGTGTGATCATCATCTTCTTGTGAATGAGCATAGTCATCACATATCTTCTCAGAGATAAGATGTCACCATTGTAGCGAGTTGTTCACTCTGTAATTTTACAGTTTCTGTACATTCTCTCATTAATAAAAATTGTGCATTACTATATTTATGTATTTATTGCAATATCTTTGTATATTTCATTGTTATATCTCTTCCTTCATTTCGTTCTCAAAATAATCTGGATCAATGGTATCAGAGTAGTCTTCTCCTTGTCATTTCTCAAAGCAGGTCCCTGACGAGGTCAGATTATAGAGATTTGGGTCTCAAGTTGTTGGTTGTGGAACCTGATTATCTTCCTGTTTCATAAGCCTTTGTTTTCAACTGTGTTTATACCCCATGAATATTGTACACCCTAGAATAATGTACACCCCTCCACTTGGGGGGGTTGTTGGGGTGGCTCATCCCCCCGGCTAGAGGGTCCGAGGGAAAGAGGGCCCCCGAAGAAACAATTTCCCTATAAATGTATATTGTAATTTAATAGTAAATCTGGACTGTTCATTATAAGGTCGTAGATTTGACAATAGAAGTTATGTTAGGGTGTGTTTCCCTAGAAGGAAACCCTCTTTTATGAGGGAAATGTATTATGGTTCTGTATCATTGTGAATATTGTATTCTGAGAGAGGAGACTGTGAGAGAATAAGAGGAAGTTATAGCGGGTGTGTTGTAGGTTGTATCCCTTCATTTGTTGGATAATAAAAAGGTAGGACTTGACAATTTCTCTAGTGGACGTAGCCCACACTGGGTGAACCACATATATCTGTGCTCTATTGTATTGTGTATCTTCTGTGTTTTATTTCCACATTTGTTTTTATTTTGTTGCTTTGTGATCCTATTTTTATAACAACTAATATCATACTGAAAGGTAACTCACAGGAAAAGAGGGTTCCTGGTTTGAGGGGAGAGATGGTAGAAGATGGAAATTTTAGGGTTGAGAAATTTAACGTCCAAAACTACCAGTTATGGAAGATTATTTATATCAAAAGGATCTATTCCTATCATTGGTTGGAATAGAAAATAAGTCGATGGCCATGAAGGATGAAGAATGGGAGGTTCTTGATAGAAAATCACTAGGAACGATACGACTGAGCCTAGCAGCGTCGATGGATTTCAATATTTAGAAAGAAAAGACAACGAAGGATTTGATGGACTCATTGGATAAACTGTATGAAAAACCCTCGGTGTCCAATAAGGTATTTCTAATGAACATATTATTTAATATGAAGATGTCAGAAGGTGGGTCTCTTGTAGATCATTTAAATGAATTTAATATGGTTACTAATCAACTAAGTTTTGTAAAAGTGGACTTTGATGATGAGGTTGGGGATCTTATAATCTTGTGCTCATTGCCAAAAATTTGGAATGAATTGGTCATGGATGTAAGTAACTCTGTCTCTGGTTCAAAAACTTTAAAATTTGATGATGGTGTTGGTGTTATCCTTTGTGAGGAAATGCGATGGAAAAACATAGGTGAGACATCAAGTAATGCATTAAACATGGAGAACATGGGAACACAAAAGGATAGAGGAAAGGGCTCAAGGAACCACGAGAATTCTAGGAAGGGAAGATCCTAATCTAGATTGGGAAATATAGAGTGTTGGAATTGTGGGAAGAAAGGACATCTGAAGAAAGACTGCAGAGCTCCAAAGAAACAAAGAGATGGACAACAGGAGAAAAATCAATAAGTAAATGTAACAGGTGATGTGTTACAAGATGCTTTGATTCTTTATGTAGACAATATTTCTGAGTCTTGGGTAGTAGATTAAGGGGCTACATTTCATGCCACACCCCATAGGAAACATTTCATAGATTATTTTCAAGGTGATTTTGGACAAGTTCATTTGGGTAATGATGCACCCTGAAAAATTGTTGGAATGGGAAAGGTAAAAATAAAGCAAAGGAATGGAAACCAATGGTTGTTGAAAGAGGTAAGACATGTTCCATATCTAAGGAAAAATATAATTTCAACATGGTAGTTGTAAAGTGAAGGTTGTATATCCATATTTAGAGATAAGGTGTGGAAGTTCACCAAAGGATCACTGGTGATAGAAAAAGGAGAGAAGGTAGGTACATTGTATTTATGTACTGGTAATACTAACTATTCTATCTCTTTAACTTCTACAAGAGTGGATATAACACTGTGGAATCATAGGCTTGGACACATGAGTGAGAAAGGGATGCAGATACTTCAAAAAATAGTTTTTTTTTCCAGATCTTAAACAAATTGATTTGGATTTATGTGAGCACTGTGTTTATGGAAAACATAAGAGAGTCAGATTTCTCAAAGTTGGAAAAGAAAATAAGAGTGAAAGGTTATAGCTTGTGCATAAATATGTATGGGGACCAACTCATGTATCATCTATTGGTGGCTCTTGTTATTATGTTACTTTTATTGATGATGCAACTATAAAAACTTGGGTTTATTGCATTAGACAAAAATATGATATTTTTTATACTTTTAAGAAATGGAAAGCTTTGGTTGAGAATGAGACAGGAACAAGTTTGAAGTGTCTTAGATCAGAAAATGGAGGTAAATATTGTAGCAAGGAGTTTGATAATTACTGTTCATACCATGGGATTAATAGAGAGAAGACAGCTCCAGGAACACCGCAAGAAAATGGTGTGTCAGAAAGAATGAACATGACTCATGGAGAGTGCAAGGAGTATGAGATTGCATGTTGGGTTGCCCTTACAGTTCTAGGAATGTGTTGTAGATATTTTTGTATACTTAATAAACAAAGGACCTTCAAGATCTTTGGATGGTGGTATTCCAGAGGAGGCATGGAGAGGTAAAAAGGTAAACTATTCTTTTTTGAAGACTTTCGGTTATGAAGCATTTGTCCATATTGATAAAGAAAATAGAACAAAGTTTGAGGAAAAATCCAAGAAGTGTACCTTTATTGGATACGATGTTAATGATTTTGGTTATCGCTTATGGGATTATGAAAACAAAAAAATCATTAGGAGTATAGATGTCATATTCAATGACAAGGTCATGTACAAATATCAGTTGCACGGAAAGAAACATGAAAAAGAAAAACCAAAATACATAGTGCTTGATGAGATCACTAAAAAATAAATTCCAAAGGTACCAGAAAATTAAAATGTACAACAACAATAGAAACAAGTACCTCAAACTCCTGCAAGTGTTGTTAGAAGATCTGTCAGGTTAAGTAGACCCCCCTAAACAATACTCTCCTTCATTGTATTATTTATTGTTGACTGAGTTTGGTGAACCAGAATGTTATGAAGAGGCAATGCAGGTAGACACTAAAAATAACTAGGAGAAAGGCATGAAATAGGAAATGGATTCCTTGGTAAATAACCAGACTTGGAACTTGGTTTAGTTGCCTGCAAGAAAAAAAGAATTGCAAAATAAATGGGTTTACAATTTGAAGGAAGAATATGGAGGAAAAAAGTGGTACAAGGCTAGACTTGTTGTAAAGGAGTTTACACAAAAGAAAGGTATAGATTTTGATGAAATATTTTCTCCTATTGTTAAAATGACTTCAATTAGGACTATTTTAAGTCTTGTGGAAGTAGATGATTTGCATCTTGTATAGTTAGATGTAAAAACATCTTTTCTCCATTGGGATTTGGAGGAAGAGATTTATATGCAGCAGCCACATGGATATAAGGTCAAAGGGAAGGAGAATTTGGTATGCAGGTTGAAGAAGAGCTTGTATGGCCTAAATTAAGCTCCAATGAAGTGGTATAGTAGATGTCATTTTGATCACTATGTTTATTTTAAAAGGATAAAAAATGGAATATATATTATCTTGCTATTGTATGTAGATGACATGCTTGTTGCGGGGTCTAATATGCAGGATATAAATGTGCTCAAGAATAAATTAGTTAATTCATTTTCGATGAAGGATTTGGGTGATGCAAAAAAAATCCTTGGTATGAGAATAACAAGAGACATGAAATATTGCAAATTGACATTGTCTCAGGGTGAGTACATAGAGAAGGTGTTGGAGAGGTTTAAAATGTAGAATGAGAAAACAGTTAATAAGTTTTGGCCAGCCATTTCAAATTAACCAAGGAAATGTTTCCCAAGAGACAGGAGGAGATATAATACATTTCCAAGGTCCCTTATTCATCAACAATTGGAAGCTTGATGTATGTGATGGTTTGCACAAGAGCAAATATTTCACATGCAGTGAGAGTTGTGAGTAGGTATATGAACAATCCAGGTAAAGAACATTGGGAGGCAGTAAAGTGGATTCCCGGGTATTTGAGAGGTACTTCTACTCATGCATTATGTTTTGGAGGTTCAGATACTCTTCTACATAGATAATTTGATTCATATATGGCAGGTGATAAAGATAGCAGAAGGAGAACTACAGGGTATGTTTTTGTTGTAGGTGGAACAATAGTAAGTTGGATTTCAAAACTACAAAAGGTTGTTTCACTTTCAACAACAAAATCATAGTATGTTGCTGCTACAAAGGCTAGTAAAGAAATGATTTAGTTACAGAGTTTTATGGAGGAATTGGGAAAGAATCAAGAAAATAACAGGTTGTATTGTGACAACGAGAGTGTCATTCATCTTGCAAATAACTCAACCTTCCATTTGAATACTAAGAATATACAAATCAGGTACCATTTCATACAATTTGTCTTGGAAGATGGACATTTGAAGTTGGAAAAGATACACACTAGCCAGAATCCTACAGACATGTTAACAAAGGGAGTAAGCATGGAGAAACTGAGTTCCTACTCAGTTTCAGTTGGTCTTCAAGAATTAAGGTGAAGATCAGAAATTTTCCAGGTCCAAGGTGGAGTATAGTCCAACATGTACAACAACAATGGAGTAGTTGTGATCAGTCTCCAAGTGGGAGATTGTTGGTTATGGAGCCTGATTATCTTCATGTTTCATAGGTCCTTGTTTTTAGTTGTGTTTATACCCCTTGAAGACTATACACTCCAGAATACTATACACCCCTCCACACTGGGGGGTTGTATGGGGGGCTTTCCCCCTTGCATGGTCGGGGGGAAAGTGGGCCCCCGATGGGGATTGGGGGGTGAATCCCTCAAAGGAAAATTTTCCTTATAAATGTATATTGTAACTTCATATTAAATCTATATCGTTCATTATAAGGTCACATATATGAAAGTATAAGTTATGTTAGGGTTTTTTCCCCTAGAAGGCAACCCTCTTTTATGAGGGAAATGTATTGCGGTTGTGTATCATTGCAAATATTGTATTCTAAGAGAGGAGACTGTGAGAGAAAGAAGAGGAAGTTACAATTGGTGTGTTGTAGGTTGTATCCCTCCATTTTTTGGATAATAAAAAAGAAGGACCTGGCAATTTCTCTGGTGGATGTAGCCCACACTGGGTGAACCATGTATATCTATGTCTCTATTGTATTGTGTATCTTCTGTGTTTTATTTCCAAATTTGTTTTTATTTTATTGCTCTACGATCCTGTTTTTCTAACACGAGTTAGTTTCGCTTGAGGAAAACTTCTCTCACTATCCTAAGAAACCTCCCATGATGGAAGAAAACAGATATTACAGAGTAGGAGATCCTTTCAAGACATTTCTCAAGGAAGCCCTCATGCGACAAAGGAACTAGATGATGGAAAACTTTGCTCAGATACTTCGAAGACTACTAATGGCAGTGGTCGAGGCATCTTCGATGAGCAACCATTTCATAGGTGCGACACCCTTCAAGGTAAAGGCCAATTTTGATATCCCCTTATTTGAAGGCCAGATAGATGCAGATTCTCTAGAAAAATGGTTGAATATGCTAGAAGTTTATTATTCTGTCCAAAAAAATTCCAACAGTGAAAATATCACCTTCGTGCTCCTTAAATCCCTTCCTCATGTCAAAACTCGGTGAGAAGATTACTGGGAGAGGTACACCTTAGGGAATCTACACCATTCAGGAGAGACCGTAGGTGGATTCCCTAAATGAGGATTTCTACCCTGTCAAAAGCTACGATGACCAATACATGAGATGCACAACTCTACATCAGAAAAGAGACCAGACGATGCTAGAGTACACTAACATATTTCATACCTTGTGCTCAAAGTTGGGTATCAAAGACCCTGAACGACACCTGATCTTGAAGTACCGTAGTGTTCTACATAGGTACATACAATCAAACATGTATTTATTGTAAATATCCTCACTGGGAGCTACTTACCAATATGTGGTCAAAATTGAGCAGAAATTCAAGAAACGGAGTAAGAAGGAGTTTGAGTTTGAAAATATGCCACAATAGAAGTATGGAAAAGGAAACCATAACTCAAAGAATGAAGGACATATTAGAAAGGAAGGACAAACTCAAGAGATCCAGTCCAAGACACATGAAAAGAAGGGTAACAAGAATTTTAATAAAGACACCAGAAAGTGGTGTGAGTTCCACAAAATCCCTTGGCACAACATCGATGAATGTTGCTCGAAACAGTCATTGGTGTCCGAGATCAAAGAAAAATAATTAAAGCCTGAATCAGTCTTTGATTCAGAGCACAATAAAGGGAAAGGAATCATTGATACATAACCCACTTCTACCATCACAACCACAACAATACAACCAGAAGAACCAGAGGAGCTTGAGGAGGGGGAGCACCTCTTCCACTCCCAATTGTGGGTAAAGGTGACTCCACTACATTTCATTGTTGATAGAAGGAGTTATAAGAACCCAAACTCATTTGAGGTTGTCAAGATATTGAAGTTGCCAATGATTCCACACCCCCAACCATACACCATCGGATGGTTGAGTTGGGGATGAGACATTTGTGTTAGCCAACATTTCTACCTATCATATGACATCAAGCCTTTCAAGTATGATTTAGTGTGTGATGTTTCCCCACTTGAAGTCTATGATGTTATTTTAGGGTAACCATATATGTGGAAAATTTATGCTATCTATGAGTCTCGTCCTTGCAATGTCATTGTTACTCTAGGAGGTCATCTCTACAAGGTGTCAGAGGTAGTTCTGATTACTATCTTGAAAAAATAGTGCCGCAAAGTAATCTCTTATACCAAATTTTTTATCCTCTTCATGATCCTGTCAGAAGGTGAACAAAAGAACATTGCGACCACTATATCCTCAACCCAAGACATTTCTATCTAGTAGAAGCAAGTTGACAAGATTGTAGAGGAACATGAACAAAATGTGATTCTTCCATATGTTCAACATAACTCTATTTTCCATGACCCTTTTCATGTGTGCTTGGGGTTCCCACCAGTAGCCCACATTGATATAACTCTTCTTGCTATATCTTCATCGATAGAGTCCTCCCACACTCAGACCAAGGAAGATCATGCAACTAAATCTGTTGAATGGATCCAACACCTCCAACAGGTTCATGACATGCTTCCATAGGAAAAGTAAAAGAAGGACATCTACTTCAACAAGGAAAGAAACTCACCAAGGTTCATATTCAACAAAAGATTTAGGATCTCTCGAGGGAACTTGACACAATGGGGAAAATTGATTCCTAAGGGAGGAGGAATGATCTAGGTGGATCTTGATGGCCATCCACCTTTTCCACTAAATCAACATTTTAAGCCTATGGTCTTGATAAACCATGATATTCACCCTTTTGATGGAGAATAAAATGTAATACCATCTTCATTAATTAATTATAGACATAATGTAATTATTTCCTAGTGGTTTTATGTACATTCCTATGTAATCTAGGTGGATATTAGTGGCCACCCACCTATTCCAATTTTCTCACTTACAATTTTCATCTTCGTAGTTTTTTTCTAGCTTTTCGGGTCCTAAACTTCTGGGTCCATTTTGAGGCCCTAAACAACGTTTTTTGGGGCCCGCCACAGTCACAGTGTATTATTAGTTAGAGTGTGATGAATTATTGTGTAGTCCTCAGATATACCTTTCCAATGGGATATCTTGTGCCTAAAACGAAGATTGTATGCAAAATTTATGACCCCAGGAAGTTGATGTACTAACTTACCCCAACAGGGCCCACATGAATTTTGGCACTTCATATCCTAGGGTTAGGTTTTTGGTTGTCTAGGGTTTTGGAATTCAGGGTTGATGTAAAAATGCCTTTGGAGCCTCATTTTACTCATGTTCTTGTGAATGAGTGCAGCCATCACATCTCTTCTAAGAGATAAGCCGCCACCATTCTAGAAAGCTTGTTTCAATATGCATTTTACAGTTTCAACATTTTTTTCTTTATTAATAGAAGCCAAGTTTTATTGTATCTCTGTTATTGTTCATTGAATCTATGTGTTAATAATATAGATCCGTATTCATTTCATTCTACTCATAAAATTTGGATCAGTGGTATCAGAGCGATCTGCTCCTTGTCGTTCTTAGTGCATGTCCCCGACGAGGCCAAGGTACAAAGAGTTGGGTATCGAGTTTGTTTCTCTTGAGGAAAAGAGCTCTCATAAATATGATGGGACATGAGATCCTTTCAAACTATTTCTCGAGGAATTCCTCATGCAATAGAGGAACGAGATGATATAAAGTTTTGCACAAATCCTTTGGTGGCTACCAACAAGAGAAACATATTCTTCAAGCGGAAGCATCGGCCCCTTCAAGGTACAAATCAACTTTTATATTCCTATATTTTAATGTCAAATAGAAACATATGCCATACAAAAATGGTTGAATCTACTAGAAGGGTATTTGTTTGTCCATAACTTATCCAATAGAGAAAACAATACATTTGCGCTCCTCAAAGCCGTCCCCATGTAAAAGATTGGTGGGAGACTTTCTATGAGAAAAAGGAAATAGAGGAACCCTAATTATTTACATTCGTACTCACCTGGGAGTCCTTCATGGATGATATTAAGGAACAATACTACCATGTTGGTAGTTATGACGACATGTACACAAGATGAACCACACTGCGACAAGAAATGGACCAAACAGTGCAAGAGTTCAAAAATATCTTCCATACCTTGCACACCAATATGGGTATCAAATATTTTGAGCAACATATGGTGCTCAAGTACCGCACAGTGTGAATAGATACATCCCGAAAGAAAAAGAGTTTCTAGACATCTCATCCTTGAATGTGGCCTATTGATATGTTGTTAAAATTGAGCAGAAGCTTAAACAAAAGATGCAGAAGTTTGGGTCTGGGAACCCCTCAAAGCAGAAGCAAGGCAAGGGCATCCCCAACCCATAGAAAAAAGGGAAGATCAAATATGGATAGTCTCAGGAAAACTAGTCTAAGCTGCAAACAAAGAAGTACAATGGAAAGATGAAGAAAGACACTAGGAAGTGATGTGAACTCCATAAGAGCCCCTGGCATAACATTGTTGATTTCCGCTCAAAGTAGTCATTGGTGGCTGAGGCGAAAGACTCTGAATCAGATGCGGGTTCTGAATCTCAGTCAAAACCAAAAAAAGGGAGACAAATTATTGATGTAGAACCCAGTGCCATTGTTTCTACCACCGAGATCAAGCCCTGTGAACCTGATGAGACAGAGGAAGGTGAGAACCTCTTTCATTCACACATGTGGGTGAAGGGTACTCCATTGCACTTCATCGTTGATAGTGGTATCCATAAGAACCTCATCTCAATGAATGTCTTCAAGCGATTATCCCTACTGACAACACCGCACCCACAACCATACACCATCGGATGGCTCCTCCAAGGAAGTGATCTTCACGTCAGCCAACAATGTCGCATGTCCTACGACATCAATCCCTTCAAAGATGAGTTACTATGTGATGTTTCTCCATTTAAAGTGTGTGATGTTATTTTGGGCCAACCTTATTTATGGAAATGTGATGTTTTATATGAGTCTAGGCCTCACAATGTTATTATTACCTTGGACAGGAAATTGTACAGGATACCCGAGGTAGTCCCACCTACTACCATTTCCTTTATCTCTGCAAAGAAATGTAAGAAGGTCATCAATAAGACCAGGAAATTTGTCTTCTTCATGATTCGATCTCAAAGTGAGTGGAAGGTTGCAGCCACATCTATGGCCTCCACATCCAAACTCTCCATGCAACATAATAAGGTGGATAAGTTCATGGAAGAATACAAAGACATCTTCTCCTCACCCCCTGGGGTACCTCTGCACTGTTAGGTCAAGCATTCAATCGATCTAACCCCCAATGCACCGCTACCCAATGGGCTAGTCTATCACCACTCTCTATTAGAAAACGAGGAGAACAAACATCAAATCTAATAACTACTCCAAAATGAGCACATCTGACCCAACTCATCACCGCATGGAAGCCCAATCATTCTTGTGCAGAAGAAATATGGGACCTAGTGACTCTGCATCGATTACCGGGCCTAAATAAAATCACAATCAGGAACCGGTACTCGATTCCCCAAATCAACGATCTCCTTGACCAACTTAAGGGGGGAAAATACTTCAGTAAGATTGATCTGAATTCTGGCTACCATCAAGTCCCAATAGAGCATACAAATGTATGAAAAACTTATTTCAAGTCCAAAGAAGGTCTTTTTGAATGGTTGGTCATTCCCTTTGGTTTGACGAATGCCCCAAGAAATTTCATGAGGATGATGGAGGATATCTTGTAGTCTTTCACCAATTCTTTTGTGGTGGTGTATCTCGATGACATCCTCATCTACAAAAATAATTGGGAAGAACACTTGTAACATATTCATTAGGTTCTGTACACTCTACGACAACACAAGATATATGCAAATTTGGAAAAATGCTCCTTCGGCATGGAAAGGATCCAGTACCTAAGATACATTGTTTATGAGCATGGGGTGTATGTGGATCCATTCAATATCCATGTCATTTGTGACTAGCCAGCCCCAACCACACTCACTGAGCTTGGGATATTTTTAGGCCTTTCCAATTTATATCGCAGGTTACCATTAGGATTCTCCCATATTGCATGGGCCCTCAACCAATTAACCAGGGGTGGTGGCAAGGAAAATTTCATGTGGGGCATATCACAACAACAAGTGTTTGATGATTTGAAGCAACACTTGTGCTCAACCCCAGTGCTCTCATTACCCAATTTGCAACAACTCTTTTTGATAGAGACAAATGCTTCATACTATGTTGTGGGCGCAGTTATCACTCAGGACGGACACCTTGTGGCCTATCATAGTTGTAGATTTTAAACTTGTGCAATATTTACTGCAAACATATTTTTAGTAAAAGAATAGAAAAGATATAATGGAAAATACACACATTACACATAGATTTTTCCCCTAGAAACCCAAACCGAGAAAACCAACATATTCTATATTCATTCATAGTGATACATTGTTTACACTACAATATACATATAGGATCCAACGGCATACAAAACCCTAACCCAATGACCTAGATTGGTCAACAACCCTAATTCCTTAACTGGAAATAGAAAACCATTGATAAAAACCATGTGCCGAAAAACCACCCAACAATGGACACGAAAATTGAGGTGACACAAAAAATGAGGCACAAATGCAACATGATTCCCAAGTAAAAAACCATTTCTCGGGGGTATTTCCCCCGAACCCTTGTGCAGGGGGGCTATTTCCCCCCTCAAACCCCCTATGTGCCCAACACAACATAGCAGACACTAAAGCTAGTCATGCAAAGAATATAAAACATACCCAACATTCTACCACTTGTTGTTTTCTTTGCTTACAAGGGGTTACAGGGTTACATAGTCAACAATCTAGGGAAACAACGGCCATGGATCCTCTACACCAAGAGAACTTCTCAGTTCTTATAGATTTTGTTAATGAATTTGCAACATTCTTCAAAGTGTCCACCTTCATCATCAACACTTTCTTTTCTTCAACCATGTCTCTCACAAAGTGATATTGAATATCAATATGCTTTGTCTTTGAATAATAAGTTGGGTTCTTCGCCAAAAAAATTACACTCTGACTGTCATAATATTTCCTTACATCTTACTATACCAACCCAATACCTGAACACAATCTTTGTGACCATACTGCTTCTTTTCTTGCATGAATGGTTTCCATGTATTCAACATCTGTAGTTGAAAGTGCCACTACAGTCTATATTTTTCTCATCCAATTGATTTCTCCTCCAAACATGTTAAACACATACCCACTTGTATATCTCCTACGATCCATATCTCCAGCCCAGTCTTCATCCACAAAGCCATTTATGTACAACACTCTGTCAAATCCTAGTATTCCTTGGTAGCACAATCCATAGCTAACAGTGCCACGGAAATACATGAAAACCCTTTTTATTGTTGTCCAATGCTCCTTCTCTAGTTTTAACATATACTTTCTCAAAACTCCCACTGCATGTGCAATGTCCGGTCTAGTACAGACTATTGCATACATCAAACTGCCAACTGCACTCACATATGGAACACGAGACATGTCCTCCTCCTCTTCCTGTGTCTTTGGACACTTATCCGAAGATAACTTTACACCAACATGAATAGGGACCTTGACCGGTTTACATTCCTTCATATTAAACCTCTATAATATTGTCTCGACACATTTTCTCTGATTTAACCAGAGTTTCCTGTTTTTTCGATCTCTTTTAATTTCCATGTCCAAAATGAAATTTGAAGCATCAATATCCTTCATGTAAAATTTAGAGGACAACTGAGTTTTCACATTCTGGATAATCTCCTTGTTGTTTCCTATCAACAACATGTTATCCACATAGAAGTAGAAGACCAAATAAATCAAATGATCACCAATTAATTTAAAATACACACAGTGATCCTCTTTTCTTCTTGTGAATCCAAGTACCAACATATAAGTGTCAAATTTTTTATACCACATCCTTGGTGATTGTTTTAAACCATACAGGGACTTTTTCAGATTGCATACCAACTCCTTCTTTCCCTTCATAGCAAAGGCTTCTGGTTGATTCATATAGATTTCTTCTTCCAGGTCCCCATGTAGGAATGTTGTCTTGAAATCCATCTATTCTACTTCAAAATCAAATGCAACAACAATAGATAATATAAATCTTATAGAAGTTAACTTGGAAACATGAGAAAAAATCTCACCAAAATCAATTCCCTCAAACTAAGAATAAACCTTTTCTACTAATCGAGCTTTGTATTTCTCCACTTTTCCTTCTGAATTCAACTTCTTTTTAAATAACCATTTGCTGCCAATGGGATTTCTTCTATTCGGAAACTCCACTAGATCCCAAGCCTCATTCTTATACAAGGTTTCCATTTTTTCATCCATGGCCTTTATCCAAATCTTTCCATCCTCTGATTCCATTTTCTCCTTGAAAGTTCGTTGATGGGTATTGAATCCATTTAACTCAACAACAGGAACCAAACCCTCCACCAAGGCCCAATTAGACTCTACAATGTTTAATGGTGGAATGGTTCTCCAGATCTTGCGATACGACCAATTAATCGATGGGCTTTATGTTTTCTTGCGAAGGTTTCTCCTTTAGTTCAGATGTTCTTTTTTGTATTTTCTCTTAGGTGGGACCTATATAAGATGAAAATACGGTATAAACCAACTATGGTAACAAAACGGTAATAAGTTTAACTACTGGAGAAGAGGCTGAGCTTGGGATAACCCTTTACTCAAGCATGCAAACAACGATCGTCTACCACATGCCTAGTACTAATACGTTAACCGTGTGAGTATTCCAATTTCTGACTGAGATACAAATGATCAAATGAAACTGTGCATGTGATAAACAATGGCAAGTAAAATAATTCACTTAACTCTAATCATACATCACATAATAACACAAACATTTATTTTCATCATTAAAGAAAGAACTGTAAAACATTGCATCAAATAACTTATCAATAGATTTAATAGATCTTACTCGTTACTGTTGATTAAAGTTGGTTGTCATTGATGTCAACCCTTGAAGAAAGCCCCGTAGCACAAGGTTTGGGTAATGGACCCAATATTGTTTGATGTAAAGATGACTCGTTATTGTCTTGTCATGGTTGATAAGAAGTAAAAATGAATGAACTCCAAAGTAGTCCCCTTATGGTGAAATCCCTCACGGGAAGATGCTTTGTAGAGTGAGAGAACCCATGCTTATTTGAGGAATAATGGAATGAAGGACAATGAATTTGTGAGTGAAACTATCCTATATGGATAGTTCTTGTCATGTCGTTTCCAGTGGTATGTGGAATGTCACATAACTCCTCACAGTTAGAGAGTTATGACCATATGAAGTTGGAGAAGCCTCATGAGTCTTATAGAATCCCCCAAGAGTCAAAGTGCTTTGCAAAAAGAAATTATTTTAAATGAAGAAGCCCTAAAATAAGGAAAGTGTAAGGCTACATGAAGATATAAATAAGAGACAAAGCTCACTCATAAAAAACACACTTGTACATATTGTATATCTATTTTATTCTGTAACACTTCTTGTAAATACTTGTGGATACATCTGAAGTGGTGAACGTCTGAGGTAGCACGAAGGGTTGATGGTGAAATTCTCAAAATTACAAAAAAACCTTATTTTTTGATATGTACGCAGGTTGTCTGTGTACAAGGTGCATACATGTTAAGTTATGCGTGTTGTTTGTGTACAAGGTGAGTACATGTTGAGTTATACACGGGTTGTCTGTGTACAAGGTGCATACATGCTAAGTTATACGTGGGCTAGCAGTGTATTAGGGTGCGTACATGTTGGTAAATCCATGGAAACTTGAAGAGATGAAGATGCAGAGGTTCTAGATTCTGAGATCAAGCTCCCAATAAGGTCTAAAGTGCTCAAATACATCAGATCCATCCATTGGTTCAAAAGGTATGTCTTATTTCTATGAATAGTTGGATTTTGATGTATGCATGAGGAATGGCAATGGATATTTGAGAATTCTCCCTAGAGAGACTAGTGACTACATGGGATCTTCTGTATAAGTTGGATATAGAGAAATACAACGCTGATATATTTATCATTGATACTTCTTGTTGAGGCACATCTTGTATTTCTTGGCATATGGCTAAGGGTATTTATGGTACATGGTTAAGAGCTTGGATTTGTGTAGTGGTTGATGTATTGAGAAGTTGAATATCAGAAAGGGTTTGATGACTCAGATCATGTGAGGGATATTATACTTTTTCATGATTACACATACCTATGACTAGAGAGAGACATCTTTGCCTTGAGTAAAGGTTATGTATGAGGATGCATGCACAGGATACAATTACAGTCTGGATACAGTGATAGGTTACAGATCTATGTGAAAGAAGTTACAGAAGGTCAGAATTTTTCAAGAAAAGGGAAACCCTAGTTTTTAGAAGGCATACACAGGATACATAACAGATAGGGCGCATACATACGCGGGCTTCATAATAGATAGGGTGTGTACATACACAGGCTGCATCACTACAAGTCGCGTAAATGTTGTATATTTGTAGATACATGTTCAGTTCAGGTACATATTGATTACAGGGAAGTTGTACAGATTGGATACAGGTCAATGGTAGAGGTTGATACAATTGTACAATAGTATATCTTACAGTGACAGGTTGACAGTGGTTCCATCATTCTACTTTAGGGTGGCAGGACGAGGCAAGGACAGGTGGTTGTAGCCACCTTTCGGTTGTAGCTGGAGAACATAGGGGGTTGTATCCTCCTTCTAGTTGTAGCCAACGAACTGGGGAGTTGGAGTTTCCCTCAAGTTGTAGCCTGAGAAACTAGGGGGTTGGAGCCTCCTTCCAGTTGCAGCTGGAAAACAAAGGAAGTTGGTGCTTCCAATGAATGTAATTCTTCAAGACATATAAGAAAAAACGTTTCGTGGTTTTCTCCCGATTTGGGTTTCCACGTAAAATATGGGTGTACTTGTATGTGTGTGATTGTTCATTTATTATTTCTCATTATTGGATAATAATTCTACATTGATATAACACTTGGTCTATTT